>APFE030613323.1:1872-43311 GCA_000404065.3 Pinus taeda | reverse complement strand
AATATACATCGTCCTCGATCATAGGTTGAAAAACACCTTATGATCGACAAAAATGATAAGTACAAAAAGCAAAAATGTCATATGTGTCTAAAATAGGCGATCATCCCATCACTGGTGATGATCTCAATAAGAAACCACTGCACGGGCCACCTTACAAAGGAACCTCCTAAAAGGTCCTGGGACCCCAATCACATAGCGCTGAAGTCGACAAGGAATGTCATATATGCTGGTCTCTAGAATATCTCCTGTCAAGCACTCTAGATGGCTCTCCAATTCGGCCAAGGTCTCTGCTGATTCGTCCTGTGGGGCTGGTGCCACTGCAATTGGTTGTTTCCTCTCGTAAGGCTAGAGAGCGGCTGGTTGCCATGGGCCTACATCTGCATTTGAAACTTTTACTATCAATTTTGGGACGAAATAAAAACAAAAAAAAATAAATTAGGAAAAAATGTTGAAAATGATTTTACCTGAGTCATCCCATTGCTCTCCTGGTGGAAGAGCCATGTCTGGGTCACTGCAAAAATCTACCCCAGCATAAGGAAAGTCCTGAATAGCAAAACCCTGGCTTTCCAACCATTGGAAATACTCAGGTTTGAATCGAATGATCTCTGTCCCCTCATCAGGATGACATGCCATAACTGCAACCCATCCCATCAGTTTGGGCTCTCGAGGAAGTCCAGCTCCAACAGTGAGGTGCTATGGGACCAACATTGGGACCCTCTCCAGACCAAAGCTCACAACTAAAGCACCATATCCAAAGGTCCTCAGTTGTCCATTCTTGGCCCTAGTCAATTGGCCTTTTACATTAGCCAACACAACATTGCACCAATTGAAAATGGTGCCTCGAAAGCAGTCAACTGCTATCTGCATCTAGGATCTAGTGGCTACATGTAGTGTTGTGCTCTCGTAGAGTCTGGTAACCATAAACGCAATCACCATGAGTTCAGGATGGGATATGGTTTTGATATCTATCCCTTTGTCTTTGGTCTGGGCATTGCAGTACTCTAGTCGAAGGCTATCGATAGACTGGCCACCTGCCCTAGCCCCGAATAGAGTCAAATGTTCACCTCTCTTAGGCAAACTAGTCAAAAAGTATATGTCTTCCAGCTCTATTTCGAGTTGGTGACCACCAATGAAGAAGCACTGGTCCTGTATGCTCCATCTATCTACCAGCCACTGCAGAAAGTCCACCTCGGCCCTCAAGCAAGGTATGGCCCAGAATTTGTACAAGCCACATGCCTTCAATGCATCAATCGAAGGTTGACGATTTATCGCGGCAAGATCTACATCCTTATGCTCCCGTTCTCACCAATCAAGCATGATGTTTACCCTACATTTAGTAAAAAGGAAAATTAGAATATATAAAATTGAAATTTTTGGGTGAAATTTGAGTTTGGTAGGTTTTAAAAACCTTTGTGCGGGGTACGCACCCTCCCTGTTAGAGACAGTGCGTGGGCCCACACCTTGCCTTCACGGCAGGTGTGAAACCCTCACTTTTTTCCCACTACAAAAAGGTCGGGGTATGCAGGTCCCCTGTGTTACACCTGCAGGCCCCCGCGCGCAGGTTTTTGACCTCAAATCTCCCTAAAAAATGAAATGAAACCCTAAAAAACAAATTGAAATGGATAAAATTGAAGAGTAGGATGATGTGGATTACCTGGAGGAGACAGTGCTCGATTCCGACGGACGGATTTCCGCAATCTTCACGGGAAGTTTCTAACCAAAAGCCCTCTTTTCTCACCCAAATCTCAAACGGTAAAAATGAATTGACGAGAGCCCTTTTTATAAGTTTTTTGAATAAATAAATTGTAAATTTGTTTATGTTTCACTTTAGAAAGGTAACTTTTGCAGCATTTTTATCCATTTTAAACAGGTATGGGTAATGTTTAAGGTTTTGTTCAGGATAACGGATTTTGCAGGCGAAGCGGTCATTTTCGAGGAAAAAACATTAGTCACCTTTAAGCTTTTTTTTGACTCCTAAAATATGAAAAGATTGCCGAGTTTTTCTTTTTAAACTCGTTAAAACGGAACTAAAAAGACGGTCCTCTTACAGCCCTTTTCTGACCATAAAAACATGAAAAGGTTGCCGGATTGTTGTCATTTCATATTCGATATTGGTCATAAAATGACGTGTCATTGATCGCTTTTTACTTTTTCGGATCAGAGGGACTAATTACGAAAAGTACTACTTGGTCGTAAAGATCAAGCGGTTCTCTCAAGTATTATTTTATACTTTTTCGGGCTTGAGAGACACAAATTTACGAAAAAGGTCAACCTTGGAGTCTTCTTAAGTTTTTTTAGACTCTCTAAAATTGAAAAATGCCAAGTTTCTCCTATACAAGACTCGTTAAAATTTCACAGTAAGGGACATGTTCAATTACAAACAGGAACGGACCACTCCTTCTTAGGGTTCGAATTTAAACTAAGTTGGACTCATCCAAAGGATGAGATTATAATCAAGAAAATGTTATCCTCCTCAAGCTTGTAAAAAATAAAGAGGTACTTGCCAGAATTGGAGGGGGAAAAGAGAGAAAAATGAGCCTGTTTGTCATACTTTGTAACCACTCTTGAACACGACACTTTTATTCACTAGGGTTGGGAAATCCTTTGCCTAACAGTTGATCAAACCACATTGAAAGTCTTCAGCCGGTTTCTGGGTATTAACTTTGGGTCAATTGTCACCAAACCATCTGCTATGTCATTATGTGTTCAAGAGTTCAGTGCAAATAAGCCATTCATCTGCAAAATATCTGTCATCCATCTTGACCATCCCTGAGTCAGTCCTTACAGCTAAATTTATTCAAACTTGATCTATGATTTCATGTTATGGGCTTGCCTATGACGGATCGCTTTCTATCGACCTCAGCTCTTTATCTAGAAAGATGATCTAGAAATCGTCAGTACCTTGGGAAGTGCATGCCTCAATGGCACGTTTCTCGCCTTCGACGATAGGTTGCATCATTAACCTTCGATCAAAGGATTCCGTGACATGTTCGACATCAACACATCTATTCACATCTCATGGATTGTACTGAGTACTTTGAGAGCCATTGACATTATTGGTGGTTTCTCTCACACTTGTTAACAATTTACATCATTCACTGGTAATCAAGTGGTTTCTACCATGTTCGACTTCGACATGTTCATTCGCATGGATAGAATTGTGTTATTTCGGGGAATAGAAATGAAGACCCTGAATCTAGTTTCCACCATCCAGGCTGCGAGGAATTTTGTATTCATTATATTGTGGACTATTCATAAACAGATAGTTGCATCCATACTGTGTCTACATATGTCCATACTTGTGATGTATTACAAGATCATTCCTATATCAGAGCAGTAGTTAGTTTTCTAGTCAGTTTTGATCTGAGTATGGGAATGCCTACCTCAGCAATGATATGATCTCATATATATATTTTGCATTGAATGTTCTTAAAGGTTCCAACCGGGCTCTCCACAAGATGATCCTCGAAATGATAAAGTACTTCACTCTTCCTAAATGATAAACAAAATTCTCATCTACTACAGACTTCGCACTTTAGGGGGCAATCTGTTACACAAAAATATCGTCACCATGACTATTTGTAGTCAGTATGGGTCTATCATCACTTATATTGTCCTCCTAAGCAAGTCTCAGACCTCAGTTCTTCTTGTCAAGCTTTGAAAATGAGAGAAAGACATTAAAAATCAATAAAGCTCTGGTTCCGCACTTTCTCTCATTATTACCTGCGGTCCTGCACCCTTTGTTCATGTTACCTGCAGATCTGCCCGCTCTGTCTGTAAATGGGTGGGTGCGGACCCCTGTGAAAGTAAAAAAGGCACAAGTTTATTATAAAAAAAACACTTTGGGTTGATTCTAGATGATTCTAGAAGGAATTTTGATGTGGATTTTTCGCTCCAAGATGGTTCATGCATCACAAAAGAGAAGGAACTAATCCCTTGATAAGAGGAGCTATCCCTTTGAAGGAGGACCTAGTAACTTCCCTCCATTGCACTATAAATTAAGGAATTGGGCTGGCTGCTGGTGAGGTTAGAAGCTAAACATTTTTAAGGGTAAATGTTGATGGAATTAAGACTTCCTAGTTAAGTTTGAGAGGAGAGATCAAACACCTTTTTTTCTTCATTGGGAAGTGAGTGAAACTTGTCGAAGTAGAGGAGAATTCTTGCTGGACCCTGGGAGGAGCTTGTGCAACATCAAAGCAGAGGTTGTAAAGTTCTTCTTTGATTTGAATTAATACAATCAGATTCATTTTTCTCAACAAATTGTCTTATGTGGTTTGTTTCATAAATTCCTTGACATTATGACAGATATGTTTTATGACATTGGCTTTTCAGGTGCTATTTAATTTGTTTGCTTGTTTGTGTTTGTAGACTTGCTACAAGGGAGCTCATTTGGATCAAAGGAGCGAGGCTTCCAAAAACTTGCATTAGACCCAAAGTAGGCCTAAAACACTTGTTTGCCTTTGTTTTAAATTGCATATTTAGAGAAATATAGTTTTTGATTGGCTTGCTTGTCACTAGATATCTTTAGATACTAGGAAGGTCGAGCTTGTCCGCAAAATCGACTCATTCCGTGTGACAGTTATTGTGCAAAAAAATGGGTTATGCAGCTACCTTGATGTTAGGGTCTACATGAAGTGGAAAGGCATGCAGGAACAAAGGAAGAAAGGGTCCTGAATATAGTCTATTGATTTCACCTCCATTGGGTGATGAAGAGGGAGTAGTACATGCTTCTCTCCGAAGTGCAATTCAGTTAATAAGACAAGGATTCCTGCGACTGCCACCTTCACCCACACCACCTCCAACTTCATCACCATCACCTACGACTGCAAATTTATTGAATCTACCTTTCTTTAAAGCCTTGAGAAATGAGGACTCGGACTAGTTCTTGTTCATCATGAAAGTTGTATGGGAAGCACAAGGCATTACAGATGATCACATGAAGAAGGAAACATTGGTTAGCACTTTGCAAGATAGTGCGCTACCCTGGTACATCAAGTACTATAATGATAACCCAAACGCTGTAGTATCGGAAATCTAGACCACGCTGAATGAAGAGTTCAATAGGCCTAAATCAGAGGCATAGTAGATTGTGGTTTTCAAGGAAACTATGATGGAACTAGGCGAGACACCTTGGAAATTAGATCAGAGGTTGAAGTGTAAAATCTATGAAGCTAATACAAACTTAATAGATGGATAGCACAGCAGTGGTTCGTGGCTTCACTCCTGCCACACCTAAGGGTTGCGCCATCACAATAGAATATTATGACTTAGGCAGATGCGTTGGAGATTGTAATGAGACTACATGAAACACCGATGCAATGTTCGAATCAAGGGGTTCAATAGACCAATGCACAGTTGCAAAATCTTTGACTTGAAATGTAAATTTTAAAGCAGGATAGAACAGTTCGACCAGAGGTGTGCGAAGTGTTATGGCGCCTAAAATGCAAGGGTCAGGGACATGACAAAGACCATTACCCAGTCTTTGCGAACCATATTGTAGGAGGAGGAACGATGCCTTTTGAGGCTGGAATTTCAAGCAAGACCGAGCACAGGGCCTGCATTGTGGTGTGCTATATGTCATGTAACAAGAAAAAATATGACAAATAATGGTCATTTGCTGCAGAAGCTTGTACAAACACTACAACAATTATTTTTCAACTTCTGCAGGTCGATAGGGCATGATGAGCGCAATTGTAGAAGTTATGAATTGATGATGGATAGAACTCTTGCCTATAGAATTCTGGGAGAAATACAACACCCTAACCAGAGTGTAGGGATGGCACGAATAGGATTTCAGGGGTGCAGATGATGCAGAGGCAGGGGAGGACCTTACAGAGGTTGGGAATAGCTAATCTACTACAATTGTGGAGGACCAGGATACTATGCCCATGATTGCACTAACCGAACACGTCCTTCGTGAAAATATTTTACTCTGTTTGATCATGAAACGAATAACTACCCTACACTGATAATGAGGATACGTGAAAAATGGTGCTACCAACTCAGCCGACTCAGAACCTATAGATGATGAGGTTTGAGCCTCACGAAGAGGACCTGAATGTCAATATAGTGCTCCGAAGTGGAATTGCAACATGCGATGATAAGGGGAAACAACCCTAAGACAACACATGGATTTTTAAAGCTCTGATGAAGGAGGCTAAATAACATTTGGAGTGCACACGTGAAACATTCATGGAAGCAAAGAAGAGCTTCATTGAGGCCTCCACCTCAAGGAGCAAGGATAAGCCATATCAGGACATGGACCCTTCTATGCTTATGGCCTTTCTAGAGACTTGTATGAAGTTGCTGCATAGCACCAAGGCCATGAAGGGATTACAAGAGCTTATAAGTAGATGCGCCAAAAACACTATGGGTGAACCACGCATGGTATGAAAGACTGGTAAGAATAAAACAAGAACAGGAAGAGAGATGAGGCTAACGACATAGATAGGAGAATATGAAATGGATTAGGTTATTTTGGATCTAGGATCAGACACAAACGTCCTACCAAAGAAAATTTGGGAATGGATGGGAAGACTTGTGTTGCAGTGGTCTTCGATTCAGTTAAGGATGGAAAATTACTAGAATATCATCCCCATGGGGCCGCTGCAAGGGGTGACTATAGATATTGAAGGTGCGAGAGTGTTGGTTGACTTTGAAGTAATAGAAATTATGGATGACAACAACCCCTACCTTGTGCTCCTTGGAATTGATTGGGCTACTAATATGAACATGGTAATCAGCCTAAAGAAGTGAAAGATGATATTCGAGAAGAAATCGCCCCACGTAATACTACCCGTAGATCCTTTTGAAGGATCTTGCTATACTAAATTGGTTCCCAATTATAAAAGTGATGACAATTTGGACTGTATATATAAGAGAACAGTGCGACCAAGGTTGGGTGAATCCAACAATGGATGGATGAATTACATGGGATCGCGAGAGTTCCTACACCTCAGACTCTGATGAAGAATTAGAGCGCTGGTAGAATCAGTTACATGAAGTAACCACGCTAAGTTGTAACATGATGACCCAGTCACTACACTGTGTGTCGTTAGAGGTAAGAAATATTCCAACTTATGATGCCTTGAATGATGTAGATGTATTTTTAGATGCATTTGAGAGGGAGGTGCTTGAAAAGCAACACTTCAAGGATTTGGACTAGGCACTACGTCATATGCCCGCAAGATGGTGGGGTATGAATGATAGTCAAATATGATGGGAGGGATGATCCACACACACACATGGCCAAATGGGCTGAGGCTTATGGAGGGAAGCCCCAACTTTAATGGGTGCACATGTTCTGTCACACCTTGGATATCATCCCGATGAATTGGTACTTGGAAACAAAGCTCCGCCATGGTATAGGTGAATGGAATATTTTGCATGAAGGATTCATCATGACATTCAGCTTTGAAGACGAGTTTGACTGTATTGACAAGGCACTACAAGAAGTGAAAGCAACAATCTTTAGGATACCGTAGGATTCTTTGGACCTGATTCAAACTAATTAGACTGCTCAACTGAGCCATGCACTAGAACTATATAATGTCAGTGCTAAAGAAGAAGATGAGGATCCGCGAAAGGTTAACATCCTTAAAATAGAGGGTTACTACAAGGTTGAGGGACTGCAGATTGAGAATCCTGATATAACCGTGCCATTGAAAGCGAAAAGGTAAATATCGGTATAGAGGTAGAGCCCAAATTCATGAACATTGGATGTTACTAGGATGACATGACGATGGATAAGGTCGCTGAATTGCTCCACGAATACCGGGATTTGTTCCCTACCAAATTTACGAAGTTGAAAGGATAATAGGAGACCTGGGTGTTATGAATATCAAGTTAAAACCTGACGTGAAGTCGGTTAAGAAAAGACCTTATCACCTCAATCCTAGATATAAGGAGAAGGTCTACATAGAGATAGATAAGATGCTTGCAACAGGCATCATTCACCTAGTAGAAGAATTTGTTTTGGTAAGCCCAATGGTGGTACAGGAAAAGAAGCAAAAGGATGAAATAAGCATATGTGTAGATCTCAAGAAGCTAAATGAAATTTTAGTACATGATCCTTTCATGACTCCATTCATTGATGAAGTGTTCGATAATGTAGGTGGCCAAGAGGCATATTCCTTCACTGATGGGTTCTCTGGGTACCATCACATCAAAATCGCGCAGGAGGATAGTAAGCATTAAGTATATTTCATTAGAAACTATGTGGTGTTTTCATGAAATATTAAACATGAAATATTTTGTTTCTTGAACTATATTTTAATATGATATTCATTAGAATAGGGTTCTTCATATTGATTATTAAGTAAATTTTCATTAGGAACAGTGTGGTAATTGGTATGATCATCTTTAGTGTAGTAATGGGTTAAAGGGTTGATAATTTAATTAATTAGAGAAGCTCACACCTCAAAGGTTATAGGCAATTTTGGTGCATGTTAACTTTATCTCTCTAGTTTCACACCTTTTTATTTCTTCTACACACATATCACTCCAACAGTGCAAGAAGCACATAAATCATAGTTTCTATGAGAAAGTTATGCCACTCAGAAGTTGACTTTATTATTTTCACACCCATAATTCAAGAGGATGCTATGATAACCCCTATTACTCATGGAAAAGGGGCTTTCCATGTGATTATGATGTAAAATACTCTAGAAGTGTCTATATTGTAACTCTAGTTAAGTTTTGAGGTCGCCAAACTTAACCACTAGTAGGCTATAAAATTGTGTTATAATTGGGCCACTAGGAGGAAAATGGATTTCATTCTTTCGAGTGAATTTCTTCCATAACTGAGAAAAATTAACCACGAGGGATAGGAGGTTGAGAAAAAGGAGAGGATATTTTCACTATAACAGCACATGGGCCACACACCATACTTCTTTGTATTTAGAGCAACCTCACCTTCCAGCTGCGTTTTTGTCTCGAAAGGGTTTGCCAGAGAAAATTTTGTGCCTCATGTGTGTCTGAAATTTTATTTTTCCATCCTCTTTTCTACATAATTTTCATTTACATGCCTGTACTATTCACATTAAAGTCTACAACTCTAGAAACATTGTAAAAATTTAATAGCATAAAATTTTAGATTTTAAATATAATATTATCATATATGTTGTGAAAAATTGTCAAGTGGAATATCCATGGTAGTTTACGGATCATATTGGTATCAAAGGCAAGTTTCTTTTGGTATTTTGTGGATATTTCGAGGGTATCTAGATTGTCAGGGACAAAAATAGTGCAAGCCTAATCAAGCCACAGAATCTATGAATGACCATCGTGATCTTGTAGAGGTGTGGTTTCCGCTGCCAGAACAACAAGTCACAAATATAAATCGTAATGTAAACCTCCTCATGGAAACCCTGAGTGATAAACTTGGGATATTTGAAGAAGATGGGGGTTCAAATACAACAGAAAAATTAGAAGGGGGATTAGGATATCAGGAAGAAATGGAGGATAAACCAAAGAATAAACCTAGAAAAGATCATCATAGTTTGAGTGTCATGAATCAATCATAGCCCCTGCTTAAAATGGAAGAAAATGTCAATATCAAGCCATACCAGGGCGAGATCGATGCTCTGAAGCTAAATCACCAGTTGTATAAAATAGAATTTTATTTTAGCATGCATCAAAATGTGGAAAAACAAGAGATTTCATTTTTATTTTTGAAATTAGAGGGTCATGCACTAACTTGGTGGGAAGTTCACATTGAGACCTTAAGGTTGGGGAGAGAGTCACTAGTGAATAATTGGGGTGACTTCAAAAACCTCATTAAGCCACAATTTTACCCTATTGGCTAATGTAGAGGACTATTGGATATGGTTTCACTACTTTAGGCAAAAATCGGGGATAAGTGTGCAAGAGTACAATAGAAAGTTCAAAATGATGGAAATAATGTTTGGTATCTCCCTAAAGAACCTAGATGTACTCCTCAAGTATTTGGGGCATCTGCACCACTGTCTATAGGAGAAAGTGATGTTGTTCAAGCTGAAATCAGTGGACAAGGCTTAAGTGTAGACACAATACCTAGAGAACATAGGCCTAAAGAGAATGTAATCAAGTGGATCAAAGAAGAAGCAATAACATGATGCTTTTGAGGAGGGGAAGAATAAGAAAAAATGGGGAAAAGGTAAAAATATGACAATCACGACACATCAATGCAATGATCCCAACAATCATTGTAATTACTGCAACATTGATTGCCATAGAGAGGAGAAATGTTGGAAGTTGCATCTAGAGTTAAACCCAAAGAACAAAAAGAAAGATAATAAAGAGATGAATCTCATAGCCACAGATTCAAGTAATCAATTTTAAAGTAGCTCAGATGTGGATGATAGAATCATTTGTACATTAGTGTAGAAGGAGGTGAATCTAAGTAGCCTTCAACAATAGGAAGAGAGATGAATAACCAAAATATTCCATATAAAGATATAGTTCAAGAAGACCAAGATTAATACTTTATATGACTCAGGACTGTAGGCGAATCTCATGGAGATAAAGTTGATCAAGAAGTTGGAGCTAGAAGTTTGTGATCATCCAAACTCATATCCATTGGGATGGGTAAATAAAGATTAAAATCTGAAGGTAATCAAAAACTGTGAGATTAGGTTTTCCATCAGTGTTGATTTTATTGATGAATTAGAACTAGATGTAGTTCCCTTTGATGTAAGTGAAGTCATGTTTCATAGTCCCTACATGTACATGCAAGATACAATATTGATGTGGAGAGCCAAAGTACCAACTCATTGTGGATAGAAAATCGTTCATCATCAATGCACACAAAGGAAAATCAAAACTTTCACTGGTAAGTGCCAACCAAGCCAAGAAATTGATCGGTTCCAACAATAAGTATGTTTTATTTTTTCTAAGAGAAAGTCAATCGATAAAAGAGCCAATAAGAGGTAAGGCATTCCTGGATGGGTGTACTAATAAGCAGAAACATCAATTGGAAGAGTTGTTATGGGAATATATTGATGTGTTCCAAGATCCTAAATGACTGCTACCAGAGAGGGAAGTGGAGCATGGGATTCAACTTCTACTAGAATCCCCATTGCCAAACATTAGGTTGTATAGGTAGTTTGTTATAGAAGAAAGTTAGGTGCTAAAATAGTTGCAACAACTACTGGAAAGGGTGCGATTCAACCAAGCACATCATCATGTGGGTCACCCATCATCATTGTGCCAAATAAGGACGGGAATTCGTGGATTTTTATAGATTATATGGAGTTGAACAAATAATGATCATGAATAGATACCCCATGCCTAGGATAAATGATCTACTAGGTTAATTGTAGCAAGAAAAATACTTTGCCAAGATTAACTTAAAGTCTGGATATCACTATGCTAGAGTCAAAGAAGAATATAAATGGAAGACCCCCTTTGAAACCAATAAAGGTTTAGATGATTGGTTAATAATTTGATTTTGCTTATGAAATCAACCAGCTATATTTATGAGATTAAAGAATGATCCATTGTTCCATTGTTATACATTTGTTTGTTATTTTCTATTTGGATGATATATTAATATGCAATTCTACATGGGAGGAGCACATCTCACATTTGATGCAGGTGCTAGAAACATTAAATAAGCACTAACTTCTAGGAAATCTCAAGAAGTGTGAGTTTGCATGACATTTTTTAGTGTATCTGGGGTATGTGATAGGTGGCAAAAAGCTAAAGATAGATCTTGCCAAGTTAGAACTCATCATGAAATGGATGATGCCTACTAATGTCTCTAAAGTTAGGAGTTTCATTGTGGAAACACATTACATAAGGAAATTCATAACCTCATTTTTAGTGGTAGCAGCACAATTCCATGCCATAACAACGAGAGGAAAGAGTTCCCAATGGGGAAAGGGTCAGTAGAGTGATTTGAAGGATCTAAAGAAGAAAATCAGTTAAGCAACAATTCTTACATTACCAAACTTGCAACAACCGTTTGAAGTGGAGAGCGATGCGAGTAGGTATGTTATGGGAGTGGTTTTGATGTAGGGAGGAAGACTTGTATGCTGCCACTCTAAATTATTTCATGGGGAAGTTATTAACTACTCTATGTATGACAAGGAGGTCTATTCCTTGGTGAGAGATGCGAAGAAGTGAAAGCACTATATTATGGTAAAAGAGATAGTAATCCATTGATCACCAAATATTACAGTACTTTCATACCCAGATTAAGCTACAACAAACTAGGAATTACAAGTGGATGGGGTTTATACAACAGTTTTCGTTAGTGATCAAGTATAGGAGGGGCAACACAAAAAAATTGGCTAACATGCTTTCAAGGCCACCCACATCAAAGATCATATCTTTGGGGACTCTTATGCACATGGATCCATTCATCCATGTTGCATATAGAGAAGCATATTTTGAATATGAGGACTTCAATGAGATGTTTCAATAGTTACACAGTCAGAGTCATATGCATGATTGTGGTATCACTGTTGACTACCATATCTAGGAGGGGTTACCCTATAGGTTGTGTAAGCTATGTGTTCTTAAAATTTGAGAGATTTCAGATAGTTAGAGAGGCTCATACATCTAAGGTTGCATGGAAATTTGGTGTAGGGGATACCATGGCCAACTTGCAAAGTTATGTGTATTGGCCCAAGATGTCAGAGCGGGTAGTTAGGCTTGCAAGAGGATGCATTGTTTGTTGTACCAACAAACCTAGCAATAGGAAATAGTTTCCATATCATCCCTTAACTATAATTCCTCATCCCCAAGAAAGCATTTCCATGGACTTTGTGGGAGATTTACAAACAACAAAAAAGGTACATGACTACCTATTTGTGGTACTTCATGGTTTCAGCAAGATGTGTGTCTTGTTGCCTTGTAAAAATACCATAGGTGGGAAAGGAGCATAAAAAATGTTCTTTGGACAAGTATAGATGCACTTTGGAATACCAAGGAACATCATTTTATATAGGGATACTATATTTCTTAGTACATTCTAAACTACATTGTGGGAGAATATGGATACAATGTTGAAGATATCTACAACATTCCATCCACAAACAGATGGGAAAACAAGAACAACCAATAGGAATTTCATGCAAATTCTAAGGTGATACAACCAAAAGCATCCAAAGACCTGGGATGAAAATTTGGTATATATACAATGTTCTTACAACAAAGTAGTCCATACTTCTATAGGAAATTCCACATTTGAAGCATGTTTTATATATTTTATACCTTCACCTTTGGATATTATGTATGGTAAGCAAGGAGGAGTGAGGGAATATCTTATAGGAGATGCATTGAGGGATGAGAAATTTATAGAGAAGATCAGTAAAATCCATTTATAGGTCCAAGAGACGCTACAAAAGTTGCAAGAGAAACATAAATCTAGGCATGATCAACATAGAACTAGAAATTGTTTAAGATGTGAGATAAAGTATGGCTACAGTTGAACAAGAAGAAGCTATAGAGGCTTGATAAAAAAATCAAGGCTCTAAAGTATGGTACCTATGAGATACTAGAAATGTTGGCGATAATTCCTATCATATCATTTTACCACCATATATGTTTATTTACTATTTTGTGAATGTAGATAATTTTAAACTCTATGAGCCTTCCATGCTAGATCTGCAAGAGGAATATGGCCTAACTTCTATGGAGGACTTGGCACCAAATACTTAGGCAGAGTTTATAAAACATACATTTTTGCAAAAAAGGTCAAGAACTGCAAGACAAGGGCAACATGACATTAGCTATTGTTTTGTAGTGCTTTAGGTACTGGGCCTTTATGAACACCATAGTGTAAAAATATGACTTAATGTGGGATTTGAAGTCCTCCCACTATTGTGTGTTTCATCAAGAACATCATTCAGAGAAGATGTGACCACAATGGAATCAATCCATGAGCATGGTTTCTACACATTTTTTTGATTCGGTAATGGATAAAAAGCAGACTGAGCCTACAGAGGAAAAGGAAGAAGCTATTGTGGCCAATGAAGCTCTAAGTGTTGAGCATGCAGTGAGCATGTTTAGTTGTATACTCACATCCCAAAAGAGTATTTTTCATAAGCATCCTTCGAGTTATGGGCTGGACCAGAAGCAAAGCAACTGATACAACTTCAAATGCTAAGGGTCGATCACTACAATTGAGTTTCTGAAGAAAAAATTTAAAGAAAAAATTTTGAAGAAAATAAACCCACCACCTAACTCAGCGAAAAACACTCAGAGTGAGTATGGGAAAGCAGTATCAATGAAAATTGTTTCCATCAGATGTAAAGAAAAAACCATGACTCTAGAAACCACAAACCAATAGACATCCTGAGACACCTCACCCATTATTCCTGCTGTGGACTAAAACATAGTTGATCACGTGAAGAAGGTTTTCAAACATTTAAATATTTGAATTAACAAAGATCACAAGCCAGTGGGACATCCTCTAATGGGTACTTGTGCAGACCTCTATAAGTAATGCTATCTCTTTAGATAAGGAATCTGGTAAGTCCCATGGTTCTCTCAAATCCGTACGTAATTGTGTAATAATGGATACAAGTACACTCTACCTAACTTTCCTGTTAAATTTTGAAATCTTCAATTTTAATGTACAAAATTTCTTAGTTGATTCTAGTACACCAGTGAAGGTAATACCATTATCTGCTACCAATAAAATCAATTCTAAATGGGATAAAATAGATGCAAAAATTACTCACCTACACAAGACTCATGCCCATGCAATTGGTTAATAGAAATAGAAATAAATGGGATTGAAGGATGTTCTTTTGACCTAGAGAATATGGCTTATTGCCAGAGATGTTACCCATAGGCCACACTTTCTCACTATTATATTTCAAGAATTTGGAATTCATCTTAGGCTACTTGATTTCTACTCAGGATACCTCCTTCATCACACCACTCATTTAGTGCTCAAAGGAAATAATTAGAAATAGTTAGAGTTGTCATTTTGAGATCTTGGGTATCATTATCATGGGTTACCATTCATTGGGCCTTATTTTCCTTTCTTCACCTTTTTCTTATATCTACGACTTAGAGAATGAGGCTTTCATTAGTTTTGAACAACTCATAGATATAACATTTACATGAATTTTCACTTCAACCTTAGATTTTAAACTTAGATATATCGCACTACTGTATCTTTAATGATTTTGGCTTTAAATTTTTTATTTTCTTTCATCACAAATGACAAGAGGGGAAATAATTTTCCACAAATCTATGAATTCTTAATCATAAAGGTGTCACCCGAGGAAAATGAATGAATATCCTATAGAATGACATGAGATAAAATTTGAATAAGGGAAATAAGGGTACAATAATATTGATGTGTAGCACATATTAAAATCACTAAGTATATTCCCAAACCATCAATATGACACACTTCTTTGAGTAAAATTATGAAACACCATGTGATAATGCAACTTAGAACTTACAACCAAAGAATCAAGAGTTAGAATAAATTGCTTAAGTGATCAAAAAATAAATAATACACATTGAATATATCATATACACATGGATCATATATATCAAGATAAATGTGGTAATTAAAGAAACCTCTTCCTACACCTAGGGTCCTAGATAGCGAATTAAAGGTGTCATAAAACTACTGATAAATACATGAGTTACATATAGATGAATATACCTTAGTTGCAAAATGATCAATGTGAAAATAATCCCAGAGGCTAAGATGAGAATTAAAATTTATAGGTATGAAATCCAACCTACAATTTTCAATGGGAAATCCTCGAAAATCTCTTTGAAGAGATGCGTACTTTTTATGGTGAAGATGACTTATGAGACCTCACCAATTTCATAGTTGAAGAAGTTTTAATCTTGGTTTGTCAATTTTGGCTCTAAGTAGGCAAGGAAATGTGAAATGAGGTGACCCCCTTAAAAGAGTTCAAATGGGGAATGGCACATAAGGCCTTATATAACGATCTAATTCCAAGGAACCCCCTCATAAAAAGAGCTAGAGATGCATTAAAAGAATGTAGACAATGAACCATCCAAATCTTTATAGAGACAATACAATGTCCCTTGAATTTCAAATAAATGGGGCTTCTACATATGAGGTGACTGTCTAAATCTATCTCATGTATATGGAAAAGCTAGCAAATGTTATTGAGAAGAGGAAGATCATGATGATTAGTTTCAACTTGATGCTAATTTAAACCCACTTCAAACACAACAAGGGGAATCTAAGAGCAACATCAAATGCTTTGGTGCGTATGTGGGTTAAACAATAACACCTCCTCTCATTTGCATGAAGTGTACCTAGTACAAATCCATCTTAGAGTCAAGGCCATGAAAAGATGAAGTCCAAGTAAACTAAATGTATTTTATATAAATAACATCTCTAACAACGTGACAGAACCATATGATAATGACATTTAGATTGGAGGTGTATACCACTTGAATTGTGTTACAACTTTAATCTATCCGCCATAAAGATGTGTCATGCTCCCTTGTGATGATGGATCAAACTTACTGGAGAAAAAAATTACAATGTAAAAGGAAATTAAACATGATTTAACTTTAATAGTGTTTCACATTCAACCCCTGTCTCACACTCATGGCTAATGTGAGGTTATTTAAATCGTTTATGTCATTACTATCATTTTATCTGATCTCATGTACAATGTTCTACATTGACAAAATTGAGTTTTTTATGCACAAAAAATATTTGTATCAAGGGTTCACTGCTTATGCGTTAGGGATAGAGAGGCATTTTCTTTATGAGTGATCTATTGATTATCGGATCCTATATGGGAGAGTACTACAAGCTCCATCTCAGCATGAAGTGTAGATATTGTGAGCAATTTAGATCAAAGATTTACAAATTATGCAGATAGGGGACATTACAAGAGTCATCTTGAATGAGGATAACCAAAATTTGTTGGTTTCAATCTTCAAGGAATAACCATGGGAAGCATCAAAGAGCATGTAACAATATAAGGGTTGAAGCTTGAATGGTTTCATGGGACATTTCTATAGATAGCATAAAGCAGTGGTGAGTTGATATCTTCTTCATTTCCATTCCCTAAACACATCCTTTCTTGAATGAAACCCAAAATAAATTAATCTCGTTGGTTTTGATATGTGTCATTAAGTGTCATTGTGCAATATTTCATATGAGGCCTCAACAAAAATCATTAGAAACCACTTAAAATTCCACTTAGGAAAAATTATCCCATAAGAGAAATTGGGATTTTCTAAAGGGAAGTATAATCTTATAAAACATTGTAATGGTCCATGAATACATTCAAAGTAGCCAAATAGATGGAAATAGTGGAATGGCCATAAAGTTAAAAACAAAAGTTATTTTTATAATTTTGGACACTCTTTCTTATTTCTTTTGCTCTACCCATGAAACTCTTCTCTCAATTATGCAATAAATAAATCTAAATACCTCCCTCATAAAAATATCTAGATATGTATTGAAATAATGTAGAAAATAACCCATCCAAATCTTGATAAAGATAATAGAATATCCCTTGAATATCATAATAAATGGGCTATATATAGATGACGTGATAAACAAATCCTTTCTTGCACTATTACCAAAATAATCTATTTCAGTGTTCAAATTGATAAGTTCCATTTAGTGTCATTGTGCAATATTTCATTAAGTGCTTGCCAAAAATTATTACCAACCATTTGATAAATTAGATAGCAAAAATTATTCCATATGAGACAAGGGGCTTTCCTAAAGGGAAGTTTAATAGTAATAGAAATAAATGGGATTCAAGGATGTTCTTTTGGACCTAGAGAATTTGGCTTATTGCCAAAGATGTTACCCATAGGCCACAATTTCTCACTAGTATATTTCAAGAATTTGGAAAGCTGTTGTAGTCGATGCAAGACTTGGTTCGGTTCCCAAGTCCCAAAAGCAAGTAAGGGTAGTTGTGAGGGCATGATAGCTAAGGAGTGCTACGGTGTGCCAAGGAATGAAAAGGATTTCTAACACATGCTAGACAATGTCAATGCATGTTGAGGACTGTTAGGGAGTGCCAAAACATCCCAAGGGAGAACTAGGTCAAAATACATGGAAATGAATGAATAAGAGTATGTGCCAAGGAGTGTCAACGAAATCTAGGCATCTCAAGGATAAAGTATGTTAGGATAAGGTTATAATAATGCTTGTAGGTGTTGATTTGGGGTAGCATCGGATGCGTTGTAGTGATGAAATTTGGTGGAATGGTTGGGGAACATGAGATCTCCAATACCCAGGAAGGGTTTGGGTAGATTCTAAACAGATTAGGAGATATTAAAATAATTAATATTTTTTAATGGAGTCCCTAAATCTAAACTTAGGGAAAATAAAATATTAATGTTTATTAATAGGAATCTGTGTTAGAATGGTCCAAAAGACATGGATCAAGTCAGTTCTAATCTTAGCCATTGATTAGGAACTTAATCCCATATGTTGAGATGTTAACATGAAAATTATAAGAGGAGGCTTAAGGGTCACTTGGAGAATACACCAAAGATAATTAGTCATTCTATTCTCTAGATCGAGGTTTTCTAAGAGAGATAGAATCAATGATCGGAGAGCAGTTGAGAGGCATTGAGTATAGAGGGATAGAGAGGTAGAGATAGTGTTGGGAGAGCAGCAGAGCAACAATAGATAGTGATGTAGGAGCAACCAGTGCTCACCCAGGGCCATGCAGAGGCCGTTAAGTGATGCGCAGAGCACCAGAGAGGTTAGTGTAGTTGACATATGACCTCTTGGGGGTGACACATGGCCTCCTATGGTTGACGCAAGCCTATATAGGATGACACAAGGCCAATTCTACGCCAAGAGGGGCTAACACAGTACAGATAGGCAGACACTAAGGTTTCTAGGGGAAGATTTCTACTTAGTAGCTATCGAAAGGATTATTCGAGGTTTTAGCCAAGATATTTTTCAGAAACTAAGAGGTATTACTACCAAGTAAATTCTCTGTTGGGTAGGCTAGTTTCATCAACAAGATTGTACTCTGATATTGCTTAATAAGAAAACACTCATATAGCTTCAATGATTTTCCCACATTCGATTTTTTTGGGGACGTTAGTCCAAAAATAATGGTGTCATATGGTGTGTTTTCTTCTATTTATTTTAGTTGTTGATCTATAATATGTTGAGAATGCACTATTGTTTATTTTTAGTATTTACATTGTAAAAACTTGTTAAGGAAAATAACAAGTAGTTAGGAATAAATGAGATAAAGTGCATGGAGGGTTTCTAACTAGGTAAACTTAGAAACTTTAACATGGCATTAGAGCATGATTGTAGATCATAGGAGGACTAAAGTACATCAGTCAAGCAGAGTGATAGTAGAAGAAAATAGTTGTCTCGAGGTGACAGAAGTTGTTTCTAGCAGCACAACAACAAGGAAGGGTGACATAGTGCCTGTGTCATCATGGGTGAGTTGGGAAGAGGCAGCACAGAGGTGAACGAAGGAAAGAGAAGCCTCATGTAGAGTCACACAATAGCTGGGAGGGATGATGTAGTTGGCTGAGGAGACCAGGTTATAGTGTTAGGATTGCGCAAAGCCTAGGAGCTCTCACCTTCAGGTTGCTAGGGTTTAGAAGGCTGCAGGAATATTGCAGAGTTGAGCTGGTGAGGTACTGTAGTCAGAATAGTACATGACAGAGAAAGGATAGAGGATTTGTTGCCGAGGGTTTCTAGCCGAGGAACGTAGATCAGTGGTGTGGTTACACAAGGTGATTGGAGTAGGGGGCATCTCGACAAGCAGGAGAAGGATTTGCAGGAGGGAAATCAGGACTCAGAGGGAGTCGAGAAGAGAACTTCCAAACGGGAAGTAGAGACTCAGAGGAGTCAAACAAAGAACTTCTAGGAGGGAGGTAGAGGAGCATCATGGCACTACATAGAGTAAGAGACCAGGATGGAGTAGACAGAGCATCAAACTTCACAGTCTAGAAGGTCAGAATCTTATTTGTACTTGATAGGAATCATGTCAAGAACTTCACCTTAAAGGTAATATCTATCCCAGTCAACCGCAGAGATAATGAGAGATACAAGGAGGTGATGGTGAGGGCCAAGAGCATTATCCTTAATGGGGTCAAGGGTCACGTAGTACCACACAAAGCCGATAAGGAAATGGCATTTGAGATGTGGGAGGCTCTCAAGAAGTTGTACTAGCATACTTATGTGCAAAGAAGAATGATGCTTGAGAACCATATGAGGTCAATCAGATGAAGAAGGGACAATTAATTGACACCTTCCTCAGAGGACTAAATGAGATCTGAGATCAGTTGATTGCTATAAGGGAAACACTGAATTAGGAGATAATGGTGAGGGAAACCCTAAATGTTGTCTCAAAAGACTAAGAGGTATTTGTCTAGAGTATACTACGCAGAGGGACACTTCCACCTTGTGACAAGATGTGGGCATCTCTTCTCCAGGAACATATCCGATGGTAGTCAAAGATGAGTAGCAGTAGCAAGGGGATCAAAGTCAAGTAATAAGAGGAAGATGTTGCGCTAGCATATGAGGGAAAGAAGGAAAAGAAAAAGAAGAAGGATCTCTCCAAGATCAAGTGCTTCCACTATGGGGATCTGGGTCATTATGCGACTGAGTGTCCAAGGAAGAAGAGTAAGATAGAGTCTTCCAAGACTAAGGCAGTGCCAGCACGGGTAGAGAAGGAAGTTTTGACAGACAATGATTATGCCATGAGTGTGGATGCCCCACTTGAGAATAAGTAGGGAGACATGTAGCTATAGTCAGATGGCCTATAGAAGATGAGGGGCAAGATCCTCGAGGTACCTAGCCTCTTGGATTAGACCTTGCTATGAGAGCCCCAACGAGGAGTAGTAGGAATAACTGAGTGGGTAGAGACGGATGTGGATGGAGTGGAAAAGAGAGCTACAGTGTAGAAGTCCTTAGAGTAATGTAAAATAAAACATATTATCAAGAGATAAAAAGAGTTGATCGTGTTGATCTATTATTTTAGGCTTTTAAAGATGATTCTTTCCTAATGATTTAATTATTAAAACTTCTATGCATATTGGTGAGGGGTGGTGGTTGAGAATAGGGCATTTGATTGTAACTTGATGGTGATCAAGACTGCAATGTACAACTTTAGGAAACCAAGCCTATAACTAATAGTTGACAACAATGGTGAAGGAAGCCCATAATAATTAAACCAGAAATAGAGTAGAATATGGATGGTGACAAGAAGTGACAAATTTTGAGGGACAAGTTGTTAATTGTGAAATTTTGAGGTTATTTTCTTAGAGATTGACATCTGATAATGAATAAGTAAATTTTGTCAATCAAAGGGGAGTGATGGAGAATATTGAAGTCGAAAGAGAACATGGTTTATTGAGGGTTAGAGTAGATGCATGAGTTGACAAATTTAGTTATAGGAGGAGAATGTATGGTTCTATGCCCTTTTCTCACCCAAGAGGTGCGTTCTAGGAGTGGTGTGGTCTAGGAGTTGTGACCATCCTTAAAATCTCTCAGAGCTCTTGATATTTGATGTGATTGAGAGATCCCGGGAAGTGTAATACCCCTAATTGGATCCCCATAATAAAAATGTAAATGTATACAAGGTGAGAGGGTGGGAGCCAAACAAGGTAGTATGAAAATGCATATTGAAATTTAATAAAAAAACATCATTGATAGCACACGAAGACGGATAAAAACATGGGGGGATATGATTTTGTAAAAGAGGAAAGAAAGGGGCCCCAAGGAGAACAAAGACATAATTATTTATTCCTAAGCATGTGTTATTAACCTTGTGTTATCCTCAATCATATTGACCTTGGATTAGGTTCCAAGTGATATATGTGGGCTTCTTAAGAAGCCACATGGTGAATTGTGAGCATGCATATTATATATTATGAAGGCAAAAAAGGCTTTACAATACAAAATACTTGTGAGTGAATGTGCTCAAGAACTTGAACCATTATTCAAGGTAGATTTCATGCAAATTAAAAGGCAGATTGAAGATTTGATTGAGAGAGAGTTCCTGGAACGAGACACAAAAGAAGTTAATTTGTTGAGATATATACCATGAAGCCTATGAAGGTAGCAAGGGAAAGTATGGTAGATTAAAATGTGAGATTGATACAAGAGAGTTATAAAATAACAAATAATTCATGTTTTTAGGTTGATAATGTATTTTCAGTTCTATCTTACATATTTATATTTCAAGCTAGTCAATAGTTATATCACCTTTTATACATTTAATATGATTTTCCAATAGTAATATAACTATAAAAAGAAATAATAATGCAAAATCATGGTTTGAAATTATGAGTGTTATTTCACCCTAGTTTTCTTAATGATGCATATTTTATTGAATATGAATTTCTAATAGTAATATAACTATAAAAAGAAATAATAATACAAGATCATGTTTTGAAATTATATGTGTTATTTTACCCCAGTTTTCTTAATCATGCATATTTTATTAAACTTAATGTTACAAAAATAAGTTGCATGGTGTTGAATCTTATAATAAAATAAGCTTATGAAAATAACTATATGGAGCAATATTAAACATGAAATTTTAATTAAGCGATCACAAGTAAGAATATATGTTTATAGTACGAAAGTACCTAAACTCAAGGTTAGGGCTGCGGAAAGGCTAATCGTACTCCTTCACAGAGCTACTGAAGAGCAGAACAAAAGGCTAGACTGACGGAGCCTAGAACTTAGCGACCTGCACAAAAGCAGGAACAAAGAATGTAAATTGACATCATGACCATCTCAGGGTGTGGAGTCTTGGTTCCAACATCCCCCCATACTGCTTCATGTGAAACTTCAGTCTCCGCTCTGCGGGCCCATGCCGAAAGGGCCAGTAGTGTATGGATTTGTTTGGCTAACTAATGCTGAACCTGAGTTAGGCCCCACGCAACCAACAAATGGTTTCATTGCTGGGACCAAAATCTGCATAAGAGATGTGCGATGTCATATCACTGGAATCCAAATAAGAAAGAGGTAGAATATTGGTTGGATAGGAAGATCCACGAATTCGTAGTGCATGAAAACAGAAAACCACGACTAACAAAGGAACAGTGGCTGGATAGGTACCTGTATATAGAAATCCATGAGATCTTTTTCTGCTACTTTCTAGTTTAGTTATATCAGTGGATAGTGAAACTAGCAGATAGCCAAGGAAGGTGGAGACTTGGCAGTCCTATTTCTTAGACCCCGAAGTTAGTACAAATATTGGAAGCCTCTGAGGATAAGATCTCCTGTGTTGTCGATCATTCGCTCGATCACATCATAGGAGGATTTGTGATTTAATTCACGGTCAATACCTTAGTTAGCTACAGTGAGGAGGAGTGACGCTTTCTCAAAGATCCACATGGTAAGTACTTGAAGTCTTTGTATACCTGGATTAAGATGTTATTGTGTGAAAAATGGGTTATGCAGCTACCTTGATGTTAGGGGCTATGCGAAGTGGAAAGACTTATAGGAATGAAGGAAGAAAGGGTCCAAAATATAGTCCATTGATTTCACCTCCATTGGGTGATGAAGAGGGAGTAGTACATGCTTCTCTGCGAAGTACAATTCAGTTAATAAGACAAGGATTCCCATGACTACCACATTCACCCTCACCACCTCCAACCTCACCACCATCACTTGCGACTTCACCCATACCACCACCACATCCACCGTAGTAAAGTTATTCTTTCAACAAGTTATTCTTATATAAAGGGTCATAAAATGGTAAATAGTAAAGTTATTCTTTCAACAAGTTTGTGATGACAGGACAAATAAGGGTATATCCATTTCCCCTTTATTTATAAACAATCTTTCCTGGGACCTATGGGTTATAAGCCCACTCTTTATCGAAAGCGTTATCTTTTACTTTTTCTTTAAAATCTTGGGTAACACATGTATCGGAAATACATGGGAATAAGGGAAATACAAAGGAAAAACCCCGCTAGAACACAAGTCGGATCCCAAATATTAAACACTAATTCTTTAAATATTGTCGAGTCCGCACCTTTAGTCGCTCCATAGTGCTACTCCAATCTCTGATTAACGATCGTCCTGATCTCTGATCGCAGATCAACACTCTATCCACCTATCAGAATATTGGTCATTGCAATATCTTCATTCCATTAACCGCTGGCACTTGACCTTTGCGATATGTGATTAGCGACTAAATCACAATCGTCAATCCTACAGTTGATCCAATAGTTGACGCTAAATCGCATATCATCCTATCCACTATCTGCCAATCCTTCACCTTGGCCTAATACAATAAGTGATCAAATCTCGACTGTGGATCCTCTCCCCAATCCAACAGTCCATGCTTAATCACATGATCGCAATCGCATTATGTCTAGGCTCGGTTCCTATAACTTCCAAAGGCTTTCGCCAATGCGCTATTGAGATCTCTATTCCTCTACAATTGGATCTAGTCTGTTTATCCATGAGATCTAATGACTCCTATACATTCTCTCATCCATTCCTCTTCACTTGGTCTCGTTTGTCTTTGATGAATTTTGCGCTTTCCACAGGTTTCCTCTGCCATACTCTGTTTACACACCACGGACCCATATCACAATTATCTCGACTCTTTGGTATATTATTGGATCGCCATCGACCCTTTAAGTGATTGATGGTTGATCAACAATCTGCTAACAGGGTTTAAGTCCTTAATGCATATATTCATAATAGAACTTGGAAAGGGCATAATACATAGATATACACAACTTGCACATTTCTATTATACATATATAGACTTCTATTACAGCCTAATGCATTTTAGCCTTAGGAAAGAGTTCTCCATTAAATACATTTGAATACTCTATCTCTCGCTCTATATTACTCTCTATCTATCCCTCTATCGACTGTTTGTATCACGATATATATATATATCTATATATATATTATATATATATATATATATAGAAAGAGAGAGATATGAGATATAGATATATATATAGATATATATATATAGAACAAGCAGGTTCATCATTTACAGAAATATTAGATCAGATCACTGAAAGAATCCAATCAATCCTCAAAAATCACTCAAATGTCCCCAATTCTCTCGATTCATATACATATGGAAAACAATTACATTAATTAAGTCTTCTAGAGACTTATCACTTCCATCATTTAATCTCTATTTTAATAGAATCTCCCTTGTTTTTCTTCGATGGTCCACATCCTCCTTGCTTCCTCCATTTTGGATTCCTCTTTTAGTTATGAGTGCTTGATGCTCCTACATCAAACTCCTGAGGCACAAAAATTTATGACCTCCTAGTCATATGCTTCTCCTTGTCCTTAGCAATTCTACCCACTTCTCAGTGGAATTTCCTTCATGATCTTCTTTGAGATGCAACCAACCTCTGCAGTAACAGTCTTCCTCTACTACATGATACCTCACTAAACTCTCCTCACTTAGTCTTTTTCCATCCTTCTGGTTCTCTTCTCTTGAACCAATTGAGTACTCCTTGCTCTAGGTTGCTGCAAGTATTCTCACCTTCTGCTATCGTTCTATGCATAACAGTAAGACCACAAACTCTCCGGTCTTCACCACAACTGCAACTCCTTCTCCTTCTGCTTGCACTCTTCTCCCTTCTCGTAGGTTATCCTTTCCCTGCTCTGATACTAAATTATGAAAGGAGAAATAGGGGTATATCCATTTCCCCTTTCTTTATAAATAATCGATCCTAGGACCTATGGGTTATAAGCCCACTCTATATCAGAAGCATTATGTTTTACTTTTTCTTTAAAAAACTCGGGCAATACATATATCAGAAATACACAGGAACAAGGGAAATACAAAGGAAAAACCCCACTTGGAACACAAGCCCGATCTCAAATATTATACACTACTTGTATAAATATCGTCGGGTCCACACCTTTAGTCGCTCCACAATGCTACTCTGATCTTTGATTACCTATCGACCCAATCTCTGATTGCCGATCAGCGCTCTATCAGCCTATCGAAATATCGACCATCACAATATTGTCATTCCATTAACCGTTGGCACTTGACCTTTGTGATATGCGGTTAGTGACTAAATCACAACCGTCGATCCTATACATGATCCGACGGTTGACACTAAGTTGCATATCGGCCTATCCACTATCCGCCAGTCCTTCACCTTCGCCTAATGCAATAAGCAATCAAATCTCCAATGTGGATCCTCTCCCCGATGTAGCGGTCCATGCTTAATCGCATGATCACAATCGCATTATGTCTAGGCCTGGTTCTGATAACTTCCAAAGGCTTTCACCAATGCGCTATTGAGATCTCTGTTCCTCTGCGATTAGATCCAGTCCATTGATCCATGAGATATAATGCCACCTGTATATTCTCTCATCCATTCCTCTTCACTTGGTCTCATTTGTCTTTGATGGATTTTGCGCTTTTCGCAGGTTTCCTTTGCCATACTCTGTTTACACACCACGACTCCATATCACAATTAACTCGACTCTTTGGTTTATTATTGGATTGCTAATGATCCTTTTAGTGATTGATGGTCGATCAATAATCTGCTAACAGGGTTTAAGTCCTTAATGCATATATTCATAACAGAACTTGAAAAGGGCATAATACACAGATACACACAACTCGAATATTTCTAATATACATATACATACTTCTATTATAGCCTAAGGCATTTCAGCCTTAGGAATGAGTTCTTCTTTGAAAACATTTAAATACTCTATCTCTCATTCATATACATATGGTAGACAATTACATTAATTAAGTCTTCTAGAGACTTATCGCTTCCACCATTTAAGCTCTATTTTAACAGAATTTCCCCTGTTTTTCTCCGATGGTCCACGTCCTCCTTTCTTCCTCCGCTTCGAATCCTCTTTTAATTATGAGTGCAATATGCTCCTACATCGGTTTAGATGCACTTCGGGATATTAAGGATATTCATTTCATAGACGGATGCTACAATTTTTAATACATTATGGACTATGTATTGGGAGAATATGGACATGAAGTTAAATAGGTATACAACATTCATCCATAGATGGATGGGATAACATAAGCCATCTTTTGAGGGGTTGCAAATAGAAGCACCTAAATAATTTCAACGAGAACTTATTGTGTATGTGTGTATTTAGATATATAGACTCTTATAATAGAGCAATCCACACTTCTATTAATAAGTCCCCATTTTAAACTTGTTTTTCATATTTTCCACTTTCACCTTTTCATATTATGTATGGATAGTAGGAAATACGAGTGATGACATCATAGGGGATGCTTTAGTGGTAGAGACATTTCTTGATAAGATTAGGACATAATGAAGACTTCCCGAAAAAGTACAAGGCTAAGCATGATTACCATAGAGAAGAGAACTTGTTTAGAGTGAGGGACATAATATGGTTACATTTGACATTAAATTTTCATAACAAAACCATGAACACAAAGTTTTTTTTTTTTTTTTTTTGCGTGCTTGAGCGTGAAAGTGTCAACATATATTAACTTTAATAGATTTATAGAAATAGGTGAGATGCCTTGTTCGGAACATGATCCCCAAGGACAGTTTTGGCGCTAAAAGCCCATGTTCAGGGTCAAGTTTTGTAATAAAGTTGTAAAGTCTCCACATTTTGTGGTT
Source organism: Pinus taeda (assembly GCA_000404065.3). Classification (NCBI taxonomy): domain Eukaryota; kingdom Viridiplantae; phylum Streptophyta; class Pinopsida; order Pinales; family Pinaceae; genus Pinus; species Pinus taeda. The sequence goes on along the minus strand of APFE030613323.1, from coordinate 15,783 downwards.
GTGGAATACAAAGGTGCCATGATTCATAAAGGGTAATCTGCCCTTATTTTGTAAAGTGTAAAGTCAACTGTAAATATCCACCAATGGTCTACGAACCATGGGATTGTATAAAAAGAGCTAAGTAAGTAAGCTCTAAAAAAAATAAGTAAGTTGGAAGACTTAAGCGATTAGGAGGACGTCCTTAAAGAAGTCTAAGTTTTGGGTTGTAGTGTAGGTAGAGGCTCTGCAGCTGAGTGTGCAGAGGCCTAGGGTGGAAGTCCATAGCTGAGTGCATGGACCCTTATAGCAGTGTGTGTTAGCTTCCTATACTAATAGGTTTCATTTTTCATGATTGAGTAGGGAAGTGCCAAATATGTTCATCCTTTTCATGCTCCCAAGGTTCCATATTTTGTAGAATTTCACTATGTATAGGTGGTTGACTCTTGCCACAGTTGATGAATAGCCAGACAGTTTAATCCTAGCTAGATCATGTTTGAATTTACTTGTCTTAGAATAGAGAATAAAAGTTTGCACAAACAGTTCAAGCTTGGAAGACAAGTAGTTAGGTAGAGAAGCAAAGGGTCATAACAGTTTAATCTAAGCCCTGGAAGAGATAAGGGTAGATTTAGATAGGAGGGCAGCTAAAAGAAAAGAGAAGAATTAGGGTTTCTAGTTCAAATGGAACCAAGGAAAATGAAGATAAAATGTTAGGTATACTAGATTGGGTAGGCTGTTTTGATGGTATAGAAGCAGGTATATGAGCAATTTGCTCCTTTGGAACAAGTTTTCATCTCATAAAAATCATAAGGTACCATGGAAAGATGGCTACAAAACAAATGGAGCATGATTAATTCCCCTCCCCATTTTCCCAAGAAACACTTACTAACATTCCCCTCAAGGGCAATGAGATCTTCTCATTACCTTTAGTCCACTTCATCTCATAGAAAAACTAAGTGAAAAATGTGTTTTCACTTAGGCAAAACAAGCCACATTTCTTGTGTAAAATGTCTTTATTCCATTTTCCAAGTTTCCTAGACTTCACAACTGGGTATCCTTTCATTCCCCCCATGCCTAAGTTTTCACTCTATAAACTTAGCCTAAACCATACAAACCCATCCCACATAGTCATATTAGCCTACTAACACTATTATATAGCTCCTATGTATATTCCCCTTCCTTGCTAGGTAAAAATACACAATATCCCTAAAACATCTAATACCCCGACCCTTGGCTAACTATAGCTAAATTTTAAATTTTTTTACGGAGTTATTGGTCCACTCGAGGCCAATAACAACCCTCCACGTACCCATTGGGACTTGTTTAGCCTTTGGCTAAATAAATAGCCAAAACCTGCATATTAAACCCACAAAATCCATTTAACCCAAAGTCCAAAATACACTGCAAAAACATTACAAAACGCGAAAAATTAAAGCGGGTCCCCCACTGTTAACCTGTCGCCACCTTCATTACTCACCAACCGTCTGATCGGCGCTGACAGATCTGACGGTGGTCGGCGATATCACAAGCCCTAACCTACCGAACTATAGCAGCCTGGGGATGGGCGGTATTTCCGCTGTACTGAGGATGCGTGTCAAGCGCCCGGCATGTTCGAAGCCCCCTCCCCCAAAACCACTTCCCCCCAAAAGCGGTGCGGGGAATACCACTTACCACCTCACCACCTCCTTGCTGACATCATGCCCACGTCATCTGATGACATCACCCCCATTTTCGACTACCTATTTGCTGACGTCACATGCCACATCACCTGCCATGTCAGCATCCATACCCCGTTACATGACAAAATGACATCATGTTGACGTCATTAGAAAAAAGCGCTCCGAACCCGCCAAAGTCAAAATTTCGGGTAAAAGGGGGTGAAAACATTGTTTTTACCCATTGGTGTTTGTTTTCTATATGCAACATGTGCATGCAAATTAATGTGCAAAAGAGAATTTTTCACAATTCCGCCACCCAGCAGTTCTACTCCACAGCTCGGGCCCCCAACTCACCTGGTCACCTGCACATTGACCATTCCACCGAGAAAACAGGTATTTATGACAATTTGCCCCCGACCCTATTTTTCATTGCTTTTCTCTGTAAAATTGGCCACAGAACCTATAAGTTGAAAAGAAAAACAATGTGTTGCTGCCAAATTACCTCCCATAACCTCTGTCTTTCCAAATTCACCATAAATCCACACAGTGAGCTAAAATTGAGTTCGTTAGGCCCTGCAAATTCTCCAAGGAACCCCAAAATGCTGCCTTTCGCCCATAATTGTAGCCCATTGTGCCAAAGAAGCCCATAACTCTTGTTTCTCCGGCTAACTTCAATCCATAGAGCTAAATTGAAGCCAACAAACCAGTTTCAATGGTGAAAATCCTAGAGAAATCCACAGAGCCATTGTTTTGCCCATTTTCCTTGCACAGAGCCAAAATTTCCAATTTTAAAGGCAACAGAGTTTAGCCATGGAAGGTCCAGTAGCCGTGAACATCACTCCTCTTAATGCACCCCACAAGGAGTTGGAACATTTTCCCTTAGTTGATAAAGACTATCTAATCCAATACCTAGTAGGCTACCAAAACCATCTGCAACTAGTCTGTGAGCTCAGAAACAATTACTTAAACCAAAATGATGCCTATGGCATATGGGAATGAAATCTACCCATATACTACCTCCCCTCTGTGAATATATTCCTTGAGATCATTCACCTCTGTTGTGAGAACTATGAGCAAACAAACAGGGCAGTTAAGAATCCATCTTGAACTACCCTTTTTTATATTACTCCTAACTCTATATATCAGATGCTGAACTTCAAACTAACCCATCTCCAGTTTCCTCTTACCATGAAGTTCTTGCTAGATGAAGGTCCCAAACTCTCCAGCTTAGAGATAACCAGAAATGCCCAAGTGTTTATGAGAGCAGATCGCCATCCTACGAAGCCACCTCGTTTCCACTATGCATCTTTCACTGAAGTGGGTAGATTAGTTGTTGATATGATATCCTTTGTTCCGAGGTTCAAGAAAAGTGAGCATATTGATGAAACAATATTGGTTATGATGTCTATATTTACCCCAGGGCAGCCCCCTGCAGTTAAACACAACTATGCCAAATTTATTGCCAACAAGATACATGACCAATTGTTGAGGCTAGATATGGAGGGAATCTTTAAATATTCATCCTATATCTATCATTTGTTCTTATATTATTAGCCAAATATCTTCCAATTCCCCATTAGAAAATTGGACCATAAACGAGAAAGGAGGTTTGAGATTTTTTGGACCCCAATCTTTCATGAAGTCCACAGCTCTCCCTACTCTTATTGTGAATTTATTGATATGCTTGTATACCTAGTCTCTTCTCTCCTAATGAGAACTCCTCCTCCTAGACTAACATGTGATATGAAAAAGATACTACAGCTCTCCAAAAACTATAAAATAGGTGACTGGTACTTTTACCAGAATCACACTATTCTGAGGATATATGGCTATGAGCTATGCCCCTACGGGCTGCCCAGATATGTGCCAATGAGACTGTTTACCTTGGAATATTTCAGGCAATTCATCAATTTAGATCTAAGTCACTTCCATAGCATAAAGAAAAAGGCTCGATTGAAACTCAGAGACCAGTTAGGCCCCTTTGTTATGGACAAGAAAGAGGGATGGAAGGATGCTGATGAAATATTGGGTCAAACACTCAGACTTAAGAGAAGATTTTGGTGGGTACCCTATGACCCATATGGCTTTATCACTGCAAGAAGGGTAAAATATAGGTTGGCACCCTATGAACATTGCAGCATCCCTGACATAGAAAAGTTTTCCAACCAAGATGAGTGGGTGGAGGGCACACTAGTTGAAGAGTTAACTGAGGAGGAGAAAATGGAACAAACCATGAAAAATTCGGAAAAAAATATTGACTTAGATTATTTTGGGCAGGTGTCATTTAAAATACCATAGCAAACCGGGGAAAGCTCATCAACTGCTACAACTTCACAACAAGTTGCCCAAGAAAGGACTACACCAACAACAGGGACAACAAAGGGCGAGGAGTTAGTAGTTGCAGAGCAAGAAACAATGGAAGAACAGCCAACTACCTCAAAAGAACACAGTCAAGGGAAAGCCCCTTCACTACAAGCACACACACCAGAAGTACCAGCACTACGGACTCCTCTTCTTGAGGAGACAAGTAAGAAAAGAAACCGAGAAGAGACCACACCTGCAAGTGGGTCAACAAAACAGCAAGAGGCCAAAAGGCAAAGGGTGGATCCTCTACCTAAAGAGGACACTGTGGAAGACATCACTAAAAGCACAAGAGGAGAGAGGGCCATCAGCCAACTGACTTTCGCTAGCTCTCACGGAAAAGAAGGTGAGAGGCAACATGGAATGGAAGTCTCCTCCTCAAGGTCACAAGCCAAGAAACGATCAGATATCAAACAATCATTTATGGAGATTAAGGCTCAAAATGAGTCATTAGGAATTTAGTTGTATGATCAATTTTTTAAGATGACACCCTCCAAACAGCATAGACTAATGGTATCTTATGACATCAAGGAGGAGAAAATGATCTTAAGTCATTTCAAGCCCAAGGTTCAGCAACCACAGTCTGCAGCTGACTACATAAGGACCAATCTAGAGGTCCTTGCCAAAGATATACACCCAATGGACCAAATAGAATTGTACAAACAAACGGGTGAAATGGTATATGCTACTTTGGCAGACAAGGCAATGCTGGCCCACCAATTAAAAGAGTCATTGAGTAATACATCTGCTCAATTGGATTTGGAGAAGATCTCCTCTCTAGCCAAAGACAACAGAATAAAGACTATGGAAGAAATAATTATTGAGTTGGGACATGATCCCAAGAATGTCAAGGGCATCAAAGCATGATAAAGAAGGAGGAAGATATTGCTGCCCTTAGAAAGCAATTGAAGCTGCCTGTCACCATGCATCCACAAACAATAGAACTAGCACAAGAAAAAGCAGAAGAGGATGTAATGGATTTATTGATGAGAATGAATCAAAGGCTAATGCAGATAGAGCAAGAGTTGGAGAAAGCATTGCAAGCTAAGCAAGGAGAGTCGACCTCCCAGCCACCTGAAACAGCTCCAACAATTGTCTCTGCTCCCCCCACAGACATAGCAACAATCCCTCCCACTGAGCCAGCATCAACAATAGGTACATCAACTACAGATGCTACAACAGCAGCAACAACAGAGCCAGAGACCAGCATGAGGATGGAATAAATGATGAAGGCAGTGAAAGAGCTAGAAGCTCAAATGTAAGAGCTCAAAGAGGCAAAAGAAAGACTAGCCAAGCTAGAGGTGAGCTATGAAAAGTAAAAAAAAATAGTGGCAGAGAAGACCAGAGAAGTGAAGGCCCTAGAGAACAAGGTGAAATCATTGGAAAAGGATCTCACCTTGCATAAACCTCTAGCAGACATTAAAATTATTTTGTGGACCAAGATTGGCTAGTCCATTACTGACCAATGGCTATCAATTCAAACAATCTATGGACAAATTGAATTAATAGAAAGGGCACAAGAGCAAATTCAAAGGGCTAGGACATCATTAGGAAATATGCCTGAGCAGGCCAATAGGCTCATCCATTTTTTGAATACCCATACTAAAGAACAACTAGCAACATTGGAGATCTCGGTTAGGATAGGCACCATTTTGACAGTGAACAAGGTGATAACAATGAGAAATTTTGTACAGACTTTGGAAAGGAAGTGTCAAGAGATGCAGATGGACATTAATGCCTTCACAAAGAAATTCACAAACTTGCAGTAGAAGGTTCTACCCAGTTTAATAACAAGCAATCAAAAACTGTTATCACATCAACAGTATGCTCATAGGGTAAACATTTATGTAACAAATCAGATCACTGCATCATCCAGCACTTTAGAAGACACAGGACCTCCTTTCGGATAGAGTTTATATGACAAATTGGAAAATTTGTTTTTTATAGAACATGAAATAAATCATCATTTTGAAGTCGAGCCTAACTTTTACGGGTATACTGAGGCTGATGAAATACTTGTAAAAATACAAAGACATTAGTTTCCACATAAGAGTGGTGGCAGAGTATGCTAGAAGTTTTACCTAGGTAATTTGGATCTTTCTGCTTATGTACACTTGGTCAAATAGCAAGACATGTGGCAGATATGAAGGAAGGAACTCAAGTGAGGATCACGACACATTAAAGATAAATCAAGAGTAGGTGAAAGGATCAGGACAACAACGCAGGAATGCAAATTAAAGACACAACTACCAGCCGAATTCCTGGGTTGAAAAGTCTAAAATATCTTCTCAGTTAAAGCAGCCAGCACAGCCATAATAAATCCTACCTTTATTTCTGCATTTATTTCTCTGATAGAGTAGGTGAAGGAAGTTATTACTTCATACCTTATCCACAATATATTTTGTAACTCTCTTTTTGTATAAATACCCCCCAAGGAATGTATTCGGGGTTGGTGATTCTCCTCTTGGACTGCGTTGTAACTTTGATATTTCTTAATACAAAGGCTGTTGAAATGCATTGTTGTTGGACCTTCTGAATGTGGATTTGATGATTCTGGGCTTTGCTATAGAATTCTTGTGTCTTTCTTTGGCTCAATAAGTTATTCTAAACTGTGTTTTTGTGTTTTCTATATTTGCAAATTTCATATATGTTTCATAATCTTAACAACAAGGAAAAAGAATAGCCCAGAACTTGTTTAAATACACTCTGTGTTCAATTCCTACTGTTATTTATGTTTTCTTTAGAACTAGCATAACATAAATTCTTAAATGCTTTTGTTTCCACTAATTCTTTCACTTTGAAAATTACCAAGGAATTCTTAACTTCTCCTTGAAAATATTCATGCACCTTCCCTCTGCCACCATGATAAAGGATTCTTAACTGCCCTTTACCCCCAGGCACACATCCCATCAATTTCAAGATTTCAATATTGTTCCAAAACTGATTAGCTTTCTCTGTAGTATTGCCCTTTATCACAGAAACACACTCAGCAGTCCATCTTCATAGGCTCCATTTCCCAATGGAATAAACTCTTTCAGACCTGCATCCTAGCTCTGTTTAAAATCACCATCCAAACAAATTTACAAAAAAACTTTGCACATCCTAACTAGCATAAAATATTCAAAAAAACAAAGTTAAATTATAAAGAGAGATCCCTCTCTGGATGCAATTTGGCTAGAAATTGAATCTAAAAGATTGGTTAGTGGTTACCTCGGCCGTATTCCCTTTTCTCACAAGTTTTGGTGAACAACCTGAGTGATAACATCATTGGAGACTCAACTGGGGATCTTAATGAATGTCTGTTACTACTGTATAATCTCTAAAGCGACAGATGGACCCTGAAGTCACCCAGGCAACCTTTGAAACTGTCTTTGTTGTGCAATCACAAGAGTAAATAAAAGCTACTTCAGTCCAACTCCAGTTTAGCTTTAGATTCTAAACAGTTGTCTCAAGGATTTGTTTGGCCACCCTTGTTTCAAACCTACCTGAAGGAAAGCCCCAAATCCTCCTATATTTCAATAGCTTCCTTCAAGATATTGTCAAAACTTGTATCCTACAAGTATTCCCAGAAAATACCAAAACATACTTTAGACGCTGGCTCCAAAGAAGAAAACTCGGTACACAAGGTCAAACCTAGACCCAAATCCTCTAGCTATTTCTGACAATCCAAATCTGATTGCTAAAAGCCTCAGGAAACCAGAAAATCAAGAGAGTTCTTCTAATTCAAATCTTGAAATACCCCAGCATAAACCCATTCAAATTAAACCTACTACAGCAAAATCTCAAGTCCTTCTTCCTATTGTTGTAGCTTCTTCCATTTCACCTTTATCACTCCAAAATTTCTTTTCCACCCATTCATCCACAACACTTATCTCAGCTCATATCCCTGTGCTTCCAGTTGTCCCACTTTTCCCTGCTAATATTGCACATAGATATGCTCCCCTGCAGTTTCCTGCCAATCCAGGGGCTATGCCACAAGATTATCAAGGCCAAATTACCTATTTTGATGGTACTAGCACTTACACTGCTCAACAACATACCAAGAGGATGACAGGCTATTTTGAAAACTATGAGATTGATGATGATGATGTCAGGATGAAAATTTTTGTACGGAGCTTAAATAGTGATGTAAGGACATGGTTTAGGTCACTCCCTGCAAACACAATAGCTAATCCAGATGCCCTTTATCAAAATTTCCTAAACATGTGGGAAAAGAAAAAGGACCCTTTACACATCTTAACAAAATATGAGAACTTGAAGAGAGGCCCACAGGAGAGTGTCCGAGATTATTGTGCCAGATTCAACAATACATACCTTGCTATTCAAATAAATCTTAGACCACCACCAGACTTAGCATTGATCAAATTCCCTGATGGATATGACTCAGACATGGATTACCAGCTCAAGGAGAGAGCTCCTCCTAGCCTTGAAGATATGCAGAGCATAGCTGTGAGCGTTGAAGACAATCTGATTTCTAAACGAAATCGAGCTAGATCTGAAAGAAGAACAAGTTTCAAAGAGGAACCCTCTGCCTTTGAGTAGAAACTTGATGTAATCATTAAAGGCATGGACAAGCTGGGAGATAGAGTGGAAATTATTGAGAGGAAATATTCATGGGAAAGGAAACCAATCAATAATGCAAGAAATCCAAACTTTAGAAAAAATCAAAACCCCAATGTAGGAAAAGTTGGTCCAGACCAAAACATAAGGCCCCCCTTCCAAGAAAACTATGCAGAAGCCTCCACATTTAGTGAACCAACAGAGGACCCCCACATTAACCTAATGGGTCTCAATAGTAGCCAACCAATTTTCCTAACTCAAGAAGACCAAGAGGCTTATACTCTTAGTCAATGTCAAATAAAATCAGGGGAATCCTTTGATTTCAAGCAAGGGTATGAAACAACTGTGTATGACGTCCACAAGCAGTACAACTTGAGAAGTAGGAGAATAGACATCCCTGATTATCCCAAGTATAAGACAATGAAGCAACCTACCAAAACTAAACTCAAGGACTCTCATATACCAATCATCCCTAAATCAACTTCCAATCTAAATAGTCCAATAGTTGAAGATGTTTCAGACAAGGATAAATCAAAACAGCACCCTACATCCGTTTCTCCACTCAGAGAAATTGTAGAAGAACCTTTCGAAGATGGTGAGCAAGTAACTCTGGGTCATCATAACATTCCAGTAAAAGAGGCAGTTGTTGAAACCCTAGTTGAAAAACACAACCTTGCTACCAAAAATGTTAAAATACAAACAGAAAAACCCTTTAATATGGAGGCTGAAATAAGTAAGTTAAAAGTATCCATCCCATTATTTGAATTGGCTAGGCATGAATTTTTTAAGGAACAAATCAATAGATCATTACAAATTTCAAAAAACAAAGATTCACTGAACATCCTTGATGATCAACCAGAACTTATATTTGGCCCTGAAGCAAATGGTAAAAGAGTAGATGGAGGTGTCCCTCCCTTTTATGTGAGTTTAAGCATTCATGACAAGGTACTTCACAATGCAATGTTTGATTCAGGAGCCTCCCATATTCTGATGCCTAAATCTGTTATGGATAATTTGGACCTAGATATCACAAGACCATACAAAGACCTATTTTCCTTTGATTCCTGTCAGGTTCGGTGTCTAGGCTTAATCAAGGATCTGTGTGTGTCATTAGTCTAATATCCAGCCAAGACAATTCTCATGGATGTGGTGGTAGCTGATATTCCACCCAAGTATGGAATGTTGTTATCTAGATCCTGGGTGCCAAGCTACAAGGATCTTTGCAACTAGACATGTCTTATGCCACCATCTCATTCTTCGTCCAGCCTAAAAGGCTATACCGAGAAACTTTGACGAAGTATGTGGTAAGTAGTCAAGAAAAACCCCAAAACTTTGCCATTTATTCTATGCATTCAGACATGGACTCTTTTATCTTATACAACACTGAGATTCAAACCTAAATTGATGTTAAAATTATGGCTTTAAGTCAGGATGAATTCCTAGACAAAGAATCCACAGTTCAGATTCAAGAAGTCTTGGAAAACAATAAATTCACAGTCACACAGGAGGAATCCCATGAGACTAAAAAACCAACTATGCCTGCTGAGTAAATTGAAAAGGCTCCTAATACCAGTTCAAATCAAGAAAACTTATGGTATCTAGAGTTTGATGGATCTGTTAATAAGCTAGGAGTAGGGGTAGGGGTTTGGATACACAATGTGAAGGATGACCATGCTAAGGGACATGCATTTAGATTAAATTTCAGGTGCTCTAACAACATGGCCGAATATGAAGCCCTCCTCTTAGGGCTCAAAGTGATAAAAAAACTTAGGTGCAACTCGAATATCAATTTTGCGAGATTTTGACCTCATCATTCAAGAAATAAAGGGTAACTTCATTACAAATGATCTTAGGCTGAGGTCATATAGAGCTGCTACAATGGAAATTCTCAACTCCTTTCTTGAATCCCAATTAACAAAGATTCCAAGGAATCAAAATTTGCATGCCCATTGTCTAGCAACCTTTGTAAGCACTTGCAAATTGCCATTTAAGCCTAATCACCAATTCACTGCTGAAATAAGACATAGACCTGTTGTACCAGATAATGTCAAAAACTGGGAGGTGTTTGAAAATGACACACAAATCAACAATTTCCTGACTTTGAAGGAAGAGTTCTCAAGCACAAAAATGGATACCAACACTATAGAGGAAAGAAATCAAGTAGGCAAAATTGAAACACATATCTCTACTAAAACAGCAAACCAAATTCTACATCCCACCAAGTTCACTAAAACAGATTTACAGGAACTTCATGAAAAAGAAGGTGAGGATGCAATTGTAGCAGAGTGTGAAGTCATTGGGTTGAAGGATAATTTTCTACCTCCAGGCCTAACTCCTTTAGAGGAAATTTTTGATTCAAATGACATCTCTAGGAAACCTAAAATGTAGCCATTAAACGTAGAAATTGAGGACTGTAATTTAGGAACTGCAAAAATTCCCAAAATGATAAAATTGTCCAAAGCTCTACCTCCTAACCAAAAACTCAAGTATATTGAACTATTCAAATAATTTCAAGATGTCTTTGCATGGAGTTATGAGGACCTAAAGTCTTATGATACTGCAGTAATCCAACACACAATACCTCTCAAAGAAAACCAAAAACCTTTCAAACAAAAACTTTGGAGGGTCCTGTGCTGCTCCCTTTGATTCAGAAAGAAGTTAAGAGAATGTATGAAGCTGAAATTATAGCTCCAATCAGATTCTAAGAATGGGTTTCAAATCTAGTGCCCACTAGAAAGAAGACATGGGAGATTAGGTTGTGTGTTGATTTAAGAAATTTGAACAAAGTCTCCTTAAAGGACAATTACCCTTTACCCAAAATGGATCACATTCTGCAAAGGGTAGTGGGTGCTTCAAGGATATCACTGCTAGATGGATTCTCAAGCTTCAATCAAATCCTAATGCACCCTGATGACCAAGATAAAATTGTTTTCACAACCCCTTGGGGAACATTCAAATATGTGAAAATACCTTTTAGACTCAAGAATGCAAGAGAAACTTTTCAAAGAGCCATGGATATTTCTTTTGCTAAAGAGATCCATGACTTTTTAGTCATTTACCTAGATGACCTTACAACATTCTCCAAATCAGATCAAGAGCACCTAGATCATCTCAAGCAAGTATTCTTAATTTGCAGAAAATATGGTATATCACTAAATCCAAAGAAATTATTGTTTGGCCTAGAAGAAGGAAAATTATTGGGCCATATCATCTCTAAAGAAGGCATTACAATTGATCCAGACATAATACAAGCTATATTACAAGTCCCTCACCCTAGAAACATTAAAGAACTACAAGCCTTTTTAGGGAAGATCAATTTTCTAAGAAGATTCATACCAAATCTGGCTGAGCTAATAAGATTGCTGAACAACATTCTCAAAAAAGACTCCAAGGTTAAGTGGACAATAGAAACTAAGCAAGCCTTTGAAGAAATAAAAGAAGCTTTGACTCAAACACCAGTCCTCACAAGCCCCAATTTTGACAAGGACTTTATCATATTCTCATTTGCATCAGAACATACAATTGCTCCTGTCTTACTTCAAAAATATGACTAGGGATGTGAAAAACCCATAGCCTTCTTCAGCAAAGCCCTTAGAGATGCTCCACTCAAATATAAAATCATCGAGAAACAAGCATATGTACTTGTGAAGGCCATCAAGGACTTTAGAGTTTACATCTTGTACTCTCATGTGATTGCTTATGTGCCCAACGTTGTTGTTAAAGACATCCTGACCCAAGAAGGCATTAAAGGAAAAAGGGGCAAATGGATAGCTACCATACTGGAATATGAAATTGAAATTAAACCAACAAAACTAATAAAAGGACAAGGACTAGCTAAACTCATGACTGAAACTAACTTTTAAGCCCTTGACATAAATCAGCTGGATAATGAGCAGGAGATGGCGACTCCACAGATCAATCAAGCCTTTTTACAATCACCCTGGTATGTTGAGACATCTTTTGTATTATTAAACCTACAAGCTCCTCCAACATTATCCATAACTAAGAAAAGACTTTTGAAAATGAAAGCTTCCAAGTTCTGCGTTTTATATCATGCTCTCTTTTGGAAAAACCATGAAGGTGTTTTATTAAATTGTCTAATCAAAGAAGAAACTGACAAAGTACTTAAAGAATTTCATGCAGGGGATTGTGGTGGACATTTGTATTGGAAATCAACTGCTGATAAAATCCTAAGGGCTAGATTTTATTGGCCCACCCTATTTACTGATGTGAAAAAATATGTAACTTCTTGCTACAAATGCCAAATTTTTGAAGGCAAGAAAAAGTTGCTGCCTCTGCCCCTCAAGCCCATTTCCACTGAAAAACCATTTCAACGATGGGGTTTAGACTTCATTGGGGAAATCCATCCTTCATCCTCTGGCCAACACAAATGGATTTTGACTGCTACAGACTATTTTACCAAGTGGATAGAGGCCATCCCTTGCAGGCAAGCCAATGACTCAGTAATCATGCAATTCCTTGAGACCAACATCTTCTCTAGGTTTGGTTGCCCGAAGAAAATTATTACAGACAATGTTACTACCTTTAAGTCTAAGAGAATGACTAATTTCTGTCATAAATACCACATTACCTTGGGCCATTCTACAACCTATTACCCTCAAGGTAATGGCCTAGCTGAATCCTCCAACAAGAGCTTGATCAACATCATTAAGCAAGTCTTGGAGGAGAACAAGAAAAACTGACATAAAAAGCTTGTGAATGCACTATGGGCAGACAGATTGACCACTAAGAGATCTATTGGGACCAGTCCCTATCAATTGGTTGATGGAATGGAGGCAGTATTCCCTTCTTCTTTGGGAATCCCAGTGATAAATTTTCTACAAGAGATAAAGGAAGAACCTAATGATATTCAAAGAAGGATCAATCAAAATATTCACTTGCAGTAGACAAGAGAGGAGGTCTACCACAAAGCTCAAGTTCTAAAAGAAAAGATTAAAAAGGTATTTGAAAAAAGAACCAAAGTAGAAGAATTTTTCATTGGGGATAAAGTTTTAAAGTGGGATTCCAGAAGAGAAGATTGTTGAAAATAATACTGAGAGGGGGGGTGAATCAGTATTATCTAGTTCTTTTAACAAATCTTCCTTATTTACACTTTGAATTATTTTTGCATATCAGTACCATAAAATAATGAGCAAGAAAATAGACAGTCACATCAAAGAACACCAGATATAAGGTGGAAACCCAATGTGGGTGAAAACCACCTGCTGCAATATGTCTCTATCTTCTTTCAAATTAGAAACTCCTTTTACATGGTCTTGTACTGGTGCAGTCCTTTACCAGTACGCAGGCTGCAACCTGCAGAGAGCTACAACTCTCTCTCATTTTCCAGTCTCTC
>APFE030613319.1:0-18465 GCA_000404065.3 Pinus taeda | reverse complement strand
TGGTTGCAGCGATATCTTGCAAATCGGATCAGATATCAGTTAGTTACTCTACAATCAGTTACAATCAGTTACAATTTGTTCCATATGGCCTTCCACCATCATTTGAAAAGTTTGTCGGGTTGGTTGCAGCACTAAAAACTTTGCAATCTATCGAATATCTTGCAAATTGGGGCCGATATCCCTGGGTAGAGAAACTATTAATGATAAATTATGAATGAATCCAGTAGCAAAACCTCAGTAGCAGTCAACAGTCCAACTCGAGACGTCTCTCTGTGCCTGGTTGAGTAGAAAAAGAGGATTGTAATTTGAGTGGTAAAGGCTGCTATCACAATCTTATATTCAGGATTTTTGTTTTATTTAAGCAAATTTGTTAGCATCCTGGTTTAACCGTTGTGAATCCATCTCGAATCGTAGTAATAAACTAATCATTTGTCCAGAAATAGAGCAGCTGATCATTTGTCCAGGAATAGAGCAGTGTGTCCAGAAACGGGAATTTGTTAAATGGAAATCAAGTGTTGCTTCATACTTTAGAGCTCTAAACGGGAATTTGTTAAATGGAAATCAAGTGTTGCTTCATACTTTAGAGCTCTAAACGTTCCAGATAAGATCTGGAGTGACCGATTGCCTCAAGCTATTCCAATGCGATAATATTTTTGATCAAAACTTTATTTTAAGTCTTTTATATTTCTGAATGAAAAATCATTATTATTTTGTTATGTTAATTGCTATTTTTCTATATGATATTTAGGTGGAAAAGAGAACTCTTGAAAGATGGTTTTTTAAATTTACAGGTTGGTAATTTAAAATGTATAAATCATTCTAGTCAGATGGTGGAACAAATGTCAAAGAAACTCCTATCTATTTCTCATAAATATAAAAAATTAAGTTCTTTTTTTCCATTTGGTTTTCCAGATTCAAACGGTATTTCGTATCCATGATTATTACATAAATTGGGGCCGATATCTCTGGGTAGAGAAACTATGAATGAATCCAGCAATAGAACCTTGGTAGCAGTCGGCAGTCCAATTGGAGACCTGTGCCTGCGCCTGGTTGAGAAGAGAAAGAGAATCCTAATTTGAGTGGTAAAGCCTGCTCTCACAATCTTATACTCAGGATTTTTGTTTCATTTAAATAAAATTGTCAGCGTCCTAGTTTGAATAACCAGATCCATTCTGAATCCATCTAGAATCATAATAATAAACTGGTCATTTGTCCAGAAACAGAGCAGTTGCGTCTAGAAAAGGAGAATTTGTTAAATGGCGATAACACAACATTTGTTAAATGGAAATCGAGTGTTCCTTCATACTTGAGAGCTCTAAAGATTCCAATAAGATTTGAGTAACCGATTGCCTCAAGCTGTTCCAATGCCATAATATTTATGATCAAGGCAGGCCAGTCCGCTTGCCGGCAGAAATAGCATCTCAATAAACATAAATACATTTGAAAAATAGAATACAAATCAGTTCACATAGGTAAAAGATTACCTCAATCAGTGTGTTCAGTATCAATGGATTGGGTTTCTTATCCATGGCAGGGCCGAGTGCTCCTTTTTTCGTATGTGTAATAGAATAGTTTTCAAAGCTTTTTGATGTGCACCAACTAATTCCACAAAATCTGTGCCTGATGGTAAGATGTCATCATATCTACCAACCTGAGTAATTTCACCATCTCACATTACCTGTGAAGAATATCATTTACATCAACAAAATATGGATCACTCATCTCCTCCTCTCAATAAATGATCAATAAACCCACTATCCCTTTACCAGTTACATTGAAAATTTTAATATCACTAGAACAGGATGAAAGAAATTCAAACCTACCACTAGAACAGGATGAAAGAAATTCAAACCTACCAGAATGATATCAGCAGAGGGTAAAAACTCCACTTGATGAGTTACATAGACTACAGTCTTTGAACCCAGAATACCAAGTATACATTCCTATAACAAGCAAGTCCAATTTCTTAGATGTTTATGGACATGAATTTGCACTGGCACAACCAGCAATGTATATTATCCAGACTGAACAATGAATTGCAGAGTACTACTGCAGAGCTTCATCATTCCATCAAAACATTAAAACTAATTAATTCAGCAAACCTACAGTATGTAAAGGATAAGAGAAACATACTTGGAAAATATGTTTTCCGATATGTGCATCCACAACACTAAAAGGGTCATCAAAAATATAAATGTCTACATCTTGATATAAAGCACGGGCAATCTGTAGTCTCTGTTTTTGTCCACCACTCAAATTTAACCCTCTTTCTCCAATGTCTGTCCCGTCCCCATAAGGAAAAAGTTCAAGATCTTTCTTCAATGCACAAGCATCAAGTACACTATTGTATTTAATAGTATCCATCTGCTTTCCAAAAAGAATAGCGTCTTTAATTTTCCCACTTTGTATCCGAAGAGACTGAGGGACATATGCTTTGGTACCACTTAAGCTAACAAGAAAGCAAAGGCTAAGAACTACATGCAAGATTCTTAATATTTTTGCCATGGTTTTTCAGGAAGGGTAGCTATGGTGCTGAATCGGGTGATTATGGGTATGCTGATGGTTATGAAGGGTAGCTGTGGTGCTGAATCAGGTGATTATGGGTATGCTGATGGTTATGAAGGTCATGCAAGTGGAAGCTATGGTTAATATGGAGCATGGTTATGCTTACTTTCATTTGTAAGCATAAATAGTTCGATTGTAAGTGTAAATGGTTGGATAAATACTGTGAAATGTTCATTCCACAAATAAAAGCAATGGTACTACACAGGGATTTACTACATATCCCACTTGCGCCTGGAAAGTTTGGTAATAAAATGTATCACCTCTCGTTTATGCCCATATTGGCACAACTGGTATATCAAATGGCTTTCTAGCAGAGGCAAGTGGAAGAGAAAGAAATGACAATAAATGGCACCCTAATAAATTCTAGAAAGTTAAAAGCAATAATAGTAACCTCTGCTCGATGAAACTAAAAAAGTAAATTGGGGATGCCAGAAGGATTACTTGTATCAAAATGGAAGCAGCATTGTGGTCTACAAAAATCATGGATGCCAGCAATGATCCAGGAATGACTGCCAGAAAAATTGCCCATAAGGGAACATTCTTCAGCTTCACTAAACTCCCAACTGTCAATGGAATATCTTGCCAATCGGAACAGATATCAGTTAGTTACACTACAATAGGTTACAATTCATTCCGGATGGCCTTCCTCCATTTTCTCCATAGTTTGAAAAGCTGGCAGGGTTGGTTGCAGCGATATCTTGCAAATCGGATCAGATATCAGTTAGTTACTCTACAATCAGTTACAATCAGTTACAATTTGTTCCATATGGCCTTCCGCCATCATTTGAAAAGTTTGTCGGGTTGGTTGCAGCACTAAAAACTTTGCAATCTATCGAATATCTTGCAAATTGGGGCCGATATCCCTGGGTAGAGAAACTATTAATGATAAATTATGAATGAATCCAGTAGCAAAACCTCGGTAGCAGTCGGCAGTCCAACTCGAGACGTCTCCCTGTGCCTGGTTGAGTAGAAAAAGAGGATTGTAATTTGAGTGGTAAAGGCTGCTATCACAATCTTATATTCAGGATTTTTGTTTTATTTAAGCAAATTTGTTAGCATCCTGGTTTAACCGTTGTGAATCCATCTCGAATCGTAGTAATAAACTAATCATTTGTCCAGAAATAGAGCAGCTGATCATTTGTCCAGGAATAGAGCAGTGTGTCCAGAAACGGGAATTTGTTAAATGGAAATCAAGTGTTGCTTCATACTTTAGAGCTCTAAACGTTCCAGATAAGATCTGGAGTGACCGATTGCGTCAAGCTATTCCAATGCGATAATATTTTTGATCAAAACTTTATTTTAAGTTTTTTATATTTCTGAATGAAAAATCATTATTATTTTGTTATGTTAATTGCTATTTTTCTATATGATATTTAGGTGGAAAAGAGAACTCTTGAAAGATGGTTTTTTAAATTTACAGGTTGGTAATTTAAAATGTATAAATCATTCTAGTCAGATGGTGGAACAAATGTCAAAGAAACTCCTATCTATTTCTCATAAATATAAAAAATTAAGTTCTTTTTTTCCATTTGGTTTTCCAGATTCAAACGGTATTTCGTATCCATGATTATTACATAAATTGGGGCCGATATCTCTGGGTAGAGAAACTATGAATGAATCCAGCAATAGAACCTTGGTAGCAGTCGGCAGTCCAATTGGAGACCTGTGCCTGCGCCTGGTTGAGAAGAGAAAGAGAATCCTAATTTGAGTGGTAAAGCCTGCTCTCACAATCTTATACTCAGGATTTTTGTTTCATTTAAATAAAATTGTCAGCGTCCTAGTTTGAATAACCAGATCCATTCTGAATCCATCTAGAATCATAATAATAAACTGGTCATTTGTCCAGAAACAGAGCAGTTGCGTCTAGAAAAGGAGAATTTGTTAAATGGCGATAACACAACATTTGTTAAATGGAAATCGAGTGTTCCTTCATACTTGAGAGCTCTAAAGATTCCAATAAGATTTGGAGTAACCGATTGCCTCAAGCTGTTCCAATGCCATAATATTTATGATCAAGGCAGGCCAGTCCGCTT
The DNA here is from genome assembly GCA_000404065.3 of Pinus taeda. Lineage (NCBI taxonomy): Eukaryota > Viridiplantae > Streptophyta > Pinopsida > Pinales > Pinaceae > Pinus > Pinus taeda. The sequence continues at coordinate 13,867 of APFE030613319.1, read as the reverse complement.
GCCGGCAGAAATAGCATCTCAATAAACATAAATACATTTGAAAAATAGAATACAAATCAGTTCACATAGGTAAAAGATTACCTCAATCAGTGTGTTCAGTATCAATGGATTGGGTTTCTTATCCATGGCAGGGCCGAGTGCTCCTTTTTTCGTATGTGTAATAGAATAGTTTTCAAAGCTTTTTGATGTGCACCAACTAATTCCACAAAATCTGTGCCTGATGGTAAGATGTCATCATATCTACCAACCTGAGTAATTTCACCATCTCACATTACCTGTGAAGAATATCATTTACATCAACAAAATATGGATCACTCATCTCCTCCTCTCAATAAATGATCAATAAACCCACTATCCCTTTACCAGTTACATTGAAAATTTTAATATCACTAGAACAGGATGAAAGAAATTCAAACCTACCACTAGAACAGGATGAAAGAAATTCAAACCTACCAGAATGATATCAGCAGAGGGTAAAAACTCCACTTGATGAGTTACATAGACTACAGTCTTTGAACCCAGAATACCAAGTATACATTCCTATAACAAGCAAGTCCAATTTCTTAGATGTTTATGGACATGAATTTGCACTGGCACAACCAGCAATGTATATTATCCAGACTGAACAATGAATTGCAGAGTACTACTGCAGAGCTTCATCATTCCATCAAAACATTAAAACTAATTAATTCAGCAAACCTACAGTATGTAAAGGATAAGAGAAACATACTTGGAAAATATGTTTTCCGGTATGTGCATCCTCTGTCAAAAGAAAATTTGTAACGGTAACTTCCACTTCTTTCTGTAGGTGCTCGCCTTGCGCAAAGAAAGCTGCTCGCATAGATGGAAAGAGCTGAACGCACACATTGAAAATAAAATGTATCACCTCTCGTTTATGCCCCATATTGGCACAACTGGTATATCAAATGGCTTTCTAGCAGAGGCAAGTGGAAGAGAAAGAGATGACAATAAATGGCACCCTAATAAATTCTAGAAAGTTAAAAGCAATAATAGTAACCTCTGCTCGATGAAACTAAAAAAATTAAATTGGGGATGCCAGAAGAATTACTTGTATCAAAATGGAAGCAGCATTGTGGTCTACAAAAATCATGGATGCAAACAATGATCCAGGAATGACTGCCAGAAAAATTGCCCATAAGGGAACATTCTTCAGCTTTATTAAACTCCCAACTGTCAATGGAATATCCTGCCAATCGGAACAGATATCAGTTAGTTACACTACAATAGGTTACAATTCATTCCGGATGGCCTTCCTCCATTTTCTCCATAGTTTGAAAAGCTGGCAGGGTTTGTTGCAGCGATATCTTGCAAATCAGATCAGATATCAGTTAGTTACTCTACAATCAGTTACAATCAGTTACAATTTGTTCCATATGGCCTTCCACCATCATTTGAAAAGTTTGTCGGGTTGGTTGCAGCACTAAAAACTTTGCAATCTATCGAATATCTTGCAAATTGGGGCCGATATCCCTGGGTAGAGAAACTATTAATGATAAATTATGAATGAATCCAGTAGCAAAACCTCGGTAGCAGTCGGCAGTCCAACTCGAGACGTCTCCCTGTGCCTGGTTGAGTCTCCCTGCGTGCAAAGAAAGCTGCTCGCATAGATGGAAAGAGCTGAAGGGACACATTGAAACCACAAGTATATTGGTTACAGAATAGAAAAAACATAATTGGAACTTTCGAAGACACAAATTCCAGACAAAGAATGGGTTGATGAGATATGAATGCAGGCGATTATTAATGAATTAATTAAATTACCTTGTCGTCGACAAAAGCAGCCCAAAAGCGTGGATTCACAAACAGGCTTTCCATTGCGGATAAGCACTGGAACTTTCTTGTGAACAGGGTTTGATTTCAGCAGCAGCTCGCTCTTAGGGTGCATGAAATTCTCTTGGATGAACTCATTTCAGCAGCAGCTCGCTTTTAGGGTGCATGAAATTCTCTTGGATGAACTCATAATCGACACCTTTAAGAGCAATGCAACCCACACCACGAAAGGACTCAGAGTCACACCTAACAGCTTTACTTGCTCCTTTTCTCCCTCCTTTGCCATTTCTCTGAAATTATGTGTCTTCCTCTTCTCTGTCAGATATGCTATGCTAATTCTCCGGGACTACTTTATATCGCACCAGGAAGAATTCCGACCTTGCAATCCAGATTTCTGTCCAGATTTCAGTTTCAGAAGGGTTTTTGGAGGCAGAGGACGATTAGACTATACAAACAAACAGAGCTCAGCTGGGCGCAAGATGTCAAGGGAAACTGAAACTTTTTTTAAAGTTTAAAAATACAAACAGACACAGAGTTGAGCTGGGCGCACAAAGGGAAATTGAAAAGTTTTTTAAAGTTTAAAAATATTTTTTTATTAATTTTTTATTAAATCCTATGGTTGATTTTTGTTTAATCGTCTAACAAGAGATCTAACGGCTACGATTAAGACAGAAAAGCATTTGGGGGAGTTCATTTCAGAGGGAAACGCCTTACGGCGTAATAAATGTAGTTAAAAATAAAATAGAAATAGATGTATTTTTAATTAATTTAAGCATAGTTTAAAGAGCTTATAAAATAGTTTGAAAAATAATGAAAATTTAGTAATATTATGATAAAATTTTGTAATATTTTTAAAAAATTTTGAGTATAGCTGTCAACTTCAGGATTGTGGGTGTTCAAGATTTCGATGGTGCTCAATCCATTTACTATCAAAAAACCAATTCAAACACTCAAAGTTTGAATTTTTTTACCAAATTTCCAGCAAGAAATTTTTCTAACAGATTTGTAGTGTTATAGACAACACCATTAATTATATCATAAAAAGGAATATTAAATACTTGTTTTATATTTTTTTTTAATTATAAATATTTGAGTAAAGGATTATATTTCAAGGTAATATATTATTTTTATTTTTTATTTTTATTTGTATATTTTTCATTGTAATATCATAATTTTTTACGTTTATATTAGCAATGTATAGTTGAAAATATGAAGAGTTGTTAAAAACTTAACAATGCAATATGTATAAAAATGAAATATATCATTACTTGTATAAAATTAAAGAGAGAGCCATGGAGGACTCAGATCCATAAGGGAGGGGGTTAAAGATGGGGCCCAAAGGAAATCACACATGCCTAGAGTCTTATGCCACCTTCATAAAACATTTTGTCATTAATTAATTACCTCATTTGACTTATTAGAACCCAATCATTGAATATATGTAAGAATTTGGTGGAGTAATAATATCACCAACTTATGGAAACATGGGATAAGCATATATGTAAGAAGTGGGTGAGTGAGAGTCTTTCTTATTTAAGACAATATGGGATGAGTACAATCATTTTTAGAGAATTATGAGAACCCAACATACATGAAATAACAAGGAAAAGGGAAATTCAAACAAATGAGAGGAATATAATTTGGTACCAACAAAAAGAGAGGAAAACTAGTGTTTTGTGGATAGAAAAACAGACAACCATATTGTCTGTAAAAAGACAAATTTCTAGAGCTAGGATTTTTATTGAGAACTACATTGTCATATCTCTAAGAAGGTTTTGTTGAGAAGTACTCTAGATCTTATGTAAAGGCTATAATGAGGACTTCATTTATCATTGGAATTCTTAGAGCCCCTAGGTGAAATATTCTTGACCGATCTATGCTGGAGTCTTAGAGGAGATAGAGGTTGTTTGAGGGATTATGGTGTAGAGAAGGACATATTATCCTTTAGGTTGTGTAAATTGATGAGGAAAAGAGGTGATTGGCTGGAATTGTTATAGAAGTCACAATACTATGAATTTACTAGATATTAAGCTGTTTGTATGGATTGTAGATGTAATTTACCTAGAGAGGATAATGGATATGATATGACCATAATAATAGGGTAGACCCACAATGTAATTAAAGGAAATACTAAATAATAAGATATATTTGGCAAACACCCATAGGAATACTCATGAGAAAAATATAATTATACGTAATTTTCATTGTATTAGAGGGTGTTCAATTATGTTGTTATGTAGAAATGTGTCGTGTGCACTAATTCATTCCATAAGAGGTATTTTATGGAATTACCATACCTTAAGGGTTTTCTTTTTTATATTATTGTGTTGTTCATAGTGAATGTTTTAGATATTTTTTGGTATCATAATTCATCTTAGAAGTTTGATGGTGGATTCTCCCTTATATCTTTCAAGTCTTAATGCAAGTGGCATCAAAGATATTTCTTGGCTATGAAGTGAGAGAACCCTTAGGCACATGTTTGACGATGGATTATCTCTTATATCTTTGGAGTTGTAATGCGAAGTGACGTCAAAGATATTTCTTTGATATAAAGTGAGAGAAATTTTAGCCACAAATTGGATATTTTTCTTTCTTTTTGCTATTTTTTATGAAAAATGAGAATGGAAACATTTAGGTCAATTTATAAAATTTTCTATACACAACTTGGAGAATTTATCCCAATATTTGAATTTCTCTTATAAATATCCAATTTCAAAAAGTAAAAAATCATCCAAAATGGAGTTCGAGAAGTGGTCTAAAGGTATCTTAGTGACGACAATGAATTTTGTAGAATATATATCCTTTGATAGAGTGCATATATTTTAGTCAAACCAATACCAACATATCTATAGAAAATTAGGAATTTTTTAATTAGGGTCATAAGCAAAAGTTATGCTTATTTTATATTTTAGCCAAAAACCCTACATTAGAGAAATTTTGGGGTCTAAAATGGGCCTCCTAAGGAATATTATAAAATAATAGTGGAAATAATAAAATAAGATTAGATTACATCATCAAAATTTAGAGGGAAAAAAAAACTACGTTTTAAACTCGTATTTTGAACTTATCTCCCTATAATTTTACTCAAATTTCAAGCAGGAGCACTCGTTGGATGTATAATTTAATTCCACATCCAAATAGTATGCATGTTGCATACTTTCGATGGACGCTACTAAACAAAAAATGAAAAATACATGAAAAATGTGATTTCAATCACATTTTTCATTTTTTGTGTAGCAAGGTCCAACAAAAGTATACAACATGTTTACTCCTTGGATGAGGAATTAAATTTTGCATCCAACAAGTTCTCCTGCTCGAAATTTGAGTAATATCATAGGAGATAAGTTGAAAATATGAGTTGAAAAAGTAATTTTTTTCTATTTTTTTACTCCAAAAATAGTGAATCGTCCCCATGATTGAAATCATTATCTTGAATCCTATTTGTTCTTATAAATTTGATTTTGGTTGTACATTTTTATTTTGAGGTCCATTTGACCTTAAAATTTCTCTTATGACTACAAAAAGGAGTTCAATTGAAAAGTTTTTGACTCTTTTTAAAATTGTAGTTCTAATTTTGACAAGATGTATTTTAATGTGAAATATGATGGTACTAGTATTTAATTATGCAAAAAACATAGCACTTCATTATGGGGAAATAAGTAAAAAATTGGATAGAATATAATTTAGGAGGTGGTGTGACCATCTGGTAGAATTTTCTTAATTGTAACAATATAAATGCACTTTCAAATGAAGAATTTGAAAGTGTATGGTTAGAAAAGTGGTCTCACATTATGAAGAAGAATGAGAAGAGAAATGGATATTTATTTTCAACTAGCAGTTTGGTATTATAGGTTCATTGGTGTATTTAACATGAAATGTTTATCATTTTTGCAAATCCTATTAGTATGTAAAACTTCATTAATGCTAACTTTGGTAAAGATTGAAATCACAAAGAATATATAAAGCGCATAGGTTAAAGGTGAAAATATTCAAATGTTTAAATATTTGAATATTTTGATGGATAAATATTGTTGCATTTAAGTTTTTTTGCCTTAGATATGGATGGCATAGATTTTTGTGTTGATTTCTATGATATCTGCAATTCATCTTGTGAGCAATAGCTTCATGACATTTTTCCCATTGATGAAACCCTTTTCCAATTTTATATTCACTAAATCAATTATATTCTTATCCCTCATACCACACATGTGGATGCTAAAACCTAGACCATTATCCCCAATACCCTTGGTATAAGTAACTCGCCTCTCCAAAGTTTACATAATGTTGTTTTACTTAAGGATGAGATTTGTGAACAGGAAAATCTAATATCCAATAATGATAATACATTAAAATTTTCATTTTTGATAATTTGATGGACCTTAATGCCCTTCACTATGGAAGCTAATTTTTAGAGCTTAATCTTAACATTGCTAGCCTTTTGTTTTGTGATGTCGAAAATGATTTGTTCAACCATGATCAAAGTGGAGGCCTAGTTTTATTTAAAAGTAGGATACTTAGTCATAATTCTCTTTCCAAAGGAGATAACCATAAGGTATCCCAACTCCATTACCTATATTGTCATGAATATGGCAGATGCTCTAAGGTAATTATTTTTGGTAACCTAGTAGTTATCTTGGATACTTTTACCAAAGGTTACGAAGATCATTTTCATGAGTTCTAGTGTTTTTTTTCCTGATAATGGGATACTTAGTCGTGATTCTCTTTCCAAGGGTGATAACCATAAAGGTATCCCAACTCCATTATTTACCTTGTCATGAATATGATCAATGATTTAAGGTATTTACTTTTTAGAAATAATATTGGACTTTTTTACCAATGGTCACAAAGATCATTTCTTTTAATGATCCCTTAGGAACTTACCTATAGGACAACTCTTAATTCATCGAAAAAATTGACTAATTGCCTAAATTTCTTAGTGGTAAATGCAAGAAACACTATTTTAAGCCTAATATGTTTAAAGGAAGGGAGAATATCAAACTAGTATTCTAAATTTCAAATTATCTCGGTGGAGACTATAGTTTTCTATGCCTCAACCATAACTTCGAAGATTATCCTCTTTGACCCAAGTACTCCTATAGTTTATGATGAATTTTTAAAGTATTGCATTGAAGAAATTATTTTCTCTAAACACGAAGCCTAGATTGATATCCATGCGACCTACTTGTAATTATATAACTATGAGAACAATTTGGTTCTTCTAGAGGTTAATAGTAGTTTTTATGTCTTTTGCAAATTGTTTGTTGTTCATCCTAAGAAGTGGGGAGTCAATTTGACTTCCAAATCCATCCTTCATGATAAAATTTGGGATTCTTGGCTAGATAATTTTCAGATTTTTAGGATATCCATAATTTTTCTCTTGATTTTTTTTGCTCACAACATTTTGTCCTAGGTGCTTAATTTGAAATGCTACTATAGCTTTCTTATTTCCCTTCTTACACATTAAAATTTATTTCACGAGTAGGGTCAAATTTTTTATTGCACATATAAACAAAGATTCCCTTAAAAATTATAAATGGTATCCTCCATGAAGAGAAGGCATCTTATTTTCCTTGTAAATAGTAAAAAAATCTAAATTCACAAAAAAAAATAAACAAAGAGATTTTGTGGGTAAAGGTTGCATGTGTAATTTCCTAGCTGAGGTGTGAATGCATGGTACATGTATTTGCTTATTTGGTTCATTTGTTAACATTGGCATATATTTCACCGGTTTGAGAGTGGTTTCAACTTTTCCTTGCCAATTCTTGGATAGCCATGTTATGATGGGATTCATTTCTAGTTGATCTTGGATTGCCGAAAGATTTTGGATTCGGGTGAGGTGATCTTAGGAAAATTCCCAAGGGTTGGGGGTGGAGATGGTTTTCTTTGGGAAGCCCTCGATAGGTGTGTGGAGACAGGAAAATTCCTCAAGGGATGGAGAAGGAATTTTGAGGCATCCAAGATTGTTTTCGCTTTGTGATGTCTTGAACGGTTTTGGCGAGATCATGGTAGTTTGAGGGTGGAGTTGGCTTAACCTCTATTTTACCTTGGTTGTCTATGTCTTGGTTTATCCCATTAGATCCCACATTCATGCTTGAAATATGGAATGGGGGTGATTAGATGGAAGAAATATTTGGTTCATCTTAATCTATTGTAGGGTGGTATGTGGAATTCCTTGACTTTGTTGGCTTTTGAATCTATTAATAAGAGTTATTATTCTATTGTGATTCATGAGTACTTGTACTTTTTATTATGTAGCTTGATGGTTGTTCCGTCATGGTTAATAGTATGGTTATATGCTAGTTATAAGAATTCTTTTATAATATGTTTTAGCTATGGTTGTTGTTCATGATTTGATAAGTTAGTAAATAGTTGATGAGTGTATGGACTAATAAGTGTTATTGAAACTATGTGGAGAGGGTATAGAGAATTCTTAGTGGTTTGTAGATGAATATCAGACCAATATGATCAAATATGCATTCATGCTATGTGGCTTACATGGTTTCCATGTGTTTGACACAATGATTGTTATGGACTAAGCATGTCCTAGGTTAGTTCTTGTGGACTACAATTGTTGGGACTCTCCTTATAGGTTAGATGAGTAGCAAAGAGATGAGTATTGTCTTGACATACCAAATACCTTGATAATTTTAAAGGAAAAGATTAGAAGTTGCAAGGTGGATAATGAGAGAATAATTCATGTTGAAAATGGCAACAAGAAATGCTAAAAATAGAAGTGCTAAAAATAGCACTGCTATAAATAGCAGTTTAGGTACCAGTGCTGGACTAAGCAACAAGGAATGAAAAATGGAAGTGCTAAAAATAACATTTCTATTTTTAGCAGTTCGGGATAGATTCCTATTTTAGTTAGTCCCTGAACTAAAATAGTGAAGTAAAATTCGAATTTGATCTTAGCAACTATTTGTAAATTAATTAATTAATTCATCTTGAGTTAATTAGTTAAGGAAAATCAAATGAGTTATTGTGGGGACATGCAACAGTTTCCATTAATTCGAGGGATTATCCATCAGTAAAGGATTAGGATGTTTGTAAATTAAGTTGGCTCAGTTAACTGAGTCAAGTCTAGTTAGACTAATTCAAATAGTTTGTTGAATTAATTGTGAGTTCAGTTAGTTAATGCTTGCATGCATGTAACTGCTGCACTTCCAATAACTGAATATTCTCTCATAAATAATTCATGCATGTCAGTTTAGATAGCGACCCAGTTGATATTAGAGGAGGGACAGTGTACTATCAGTTGGATGAATTTCTCCTATAACGGAAACTCATCCATGTAGAAGGATTTATCTCCTTAAGGATTGCGTAATTAGATCAGAGGTTAGTCAATGTGTGAAGAGGCCAATTCACACAAGTGGCAGCACTGGACCCCAAGGGAAACTGTGCAAGGAAGTAGGAGGCTTGGAGGGCAGAGGAGATGGTTTGGAGAAGCCTTTGACTGTCTAAGAGCAATATTGTTTGATTGTAGAGAGAGCAGGATAGCTTGATAGCTGATTCTTTTCGTAACTTGAACAAGATTTCCACTTGTATGATAATACAAAGATTGGGGTTTTAGGCTAAGGTTTTCCTCGGGTTATTTCTTCTATGTTATGTGTGATTGATTTTCTCATTCTCAGTTATATGTGTTCTCATTGATCGTGCTCAAATTGATTAAAATTCCACAAAGTTTATTGTATAATTAGATCTTGTATTTTGCTTTAGTCTATTGCATAATCTATTGATCTACAGTGGGAATTTATACATGGTATCAAAGAAAAGGTCATCAAGGCGAAGAACAGTATACAAGAACGAGAAGTTCGAAGGTTGTGGTTCTTGAATATAGAAATCGAGTTCTTATCACATCTCAATTTCACCAATGGCGTTGAGTATTTTAAGACTCGAGGATGCCCTTGATGGCAGCTTGAATTATATAGCTTGGAAGGATCGCATAGAGGCGGTATTAGAGGATAATGGTCTAAAGGAATTCATTAATCAAGAAGTCCCCAGGCCGACTAATGCTACTCAACTAGTGGAATGGAAGAAATGTGTGGCTAGAGCAAGGAGAATCCTCCTGGAGGGAGTTCAAGACCACATTGTCTCGATCCTCCATGGGAAGGAGATACTATTTTCGATGTGGAAACATTGAAAGATTTATATCAGAACAATAGCGATCAGAGGAAGCTGGTGCTGAAAGACAAGCTTCGTAAGATCAAGTGTAAAAAGGGCGACACGATGTCTACATATCTGAACAAGCTCACCACCTGTAGGGATGAGCTTGGAAGTGTAGGGATCGTGACCGCTGATGATGACATGGTGAGTCTTGCACTCCTCGGTCTTCGTAAGAGCTGGCATAGCTACCAAGACTTGGTAAATGGAAGAGAGAAACTTCCAGATTGGGGACGACTTTGGTCAGATTTGATGTAGGAGGAGATAAGGAGAAGTACAAGAGATGGTTCTTCATCCAAGGAGGATGAAGAAAATTTTTCCTTAGCGAGTAAGGAAAAGAAAGAGAAGGAGAAGGATTCTCATCCCAAATCGAGTTCTTCCCATGGTGGGAAGAAGTTTGACAAATCGAAAGTGTAATGCTTTCCTTGTCATGAGGTGGGCCATTTTGCTACAAATTGTCCACTAAGGAAATCCAAGAATGGATCCATGGAAGGATCAGAAGGTGAGGCACTGACCTCACAATTCGAGTTGGATTTCACACTCTTCGCATGCATGGTTTCATCCATGGTGGGAAGTGGTTGGTTTCTTGACAATGGATTTTCTTTCCACGTGACCGACAACAAGAGTTTGTTTAGCACCTTGGAGAAGAAGGATCTCCAGATGTGGATTGCAATGGGTAATGATGGAAACTATGGTGTCTCAGGTGTAGGCATAATTGTTTTTAAGAGGGAGCATGGAGCTCTCATTACCTTAACCAATGTCAAGTATGTACCAGGATTGAAGAAAAACTTGGTGTCGATCGTGATGCTGGAAGATAGAGGTTATGATGTAGTCTTTAGTAAGGGAAAGGTTTTCCTTCGACGAATCACCATGAGATAGGTGAAGCGGATCGATTCACGAGTCAAGAACCTATATGCTTTTGAGGTTCAAGATGCATGCAAAGCCTTGAGGAGAAAGGAAACTCGTGGAGACTGGGTGGTTGAGAGGGAGAGTACATTACCTCTCAACATGTAGCCACAGGAGAAGTCTCAGACGATTGTGGAGGAGCCACGATTGGTGAAGCAGCTTCAGGAGGTTGTGGAGCAGCCACAACTGGGGAAGCCGAGAGGAGACCAAGTGGAGGCATCCACTCATGCAGAGACCTCCAATAGGGGGGAATTTCGAGCCAAGTGGGCAGAGGGATCACATGCATCCATACCTCCAGGTAGGAGGTGGGGTGATGTGGAGTTATTGTCCCAAGAAAGTTGGAATATGGGCAGGATCCTTGAGGCACCCAACCTCTTTGATTCGACTTTGCTATGGGAGCCTCAAAGAGGAGTAGCAAGATTGGCTGAGTGGGTAGAGACAGATGTGGATGGAGTGGCAGAGAGAGCTACAGTGCAGGAGTCCCAAGACTATGTAGAGCTAGTAGGCTGCAACAATGTGAGAGGCACAGGAGTGTTGCATCAGTGCAGGATGGCATAGATGGGTGTGCAATGATGCAAGATGCATGGAGTGTTGTAGCAACTTAGAGCTCAAAGGGGTAGCACTTGTCAATGGCATAGGGAGATTCAACATTAGAGGTTGTTTCTAGCCTAATAGAGAGGTCAGTTGGGAGGTTTTTTTTGTTTCTAGAGTTGCTGGAGTGTCCACACTTGAAAAAAGTGTTGCATGCAAAACATTCCAAAGGTTCAGGATTGGGTTTGAGTTGAAGCCTTTCTTGTTGAGAGGGAGTGTTGAAAATGGCAACAAGAAATGCTAAAAATAGAAGTTCTAAAAATAACACTACTATAAATAGCAGTTCAGGTACCGATGTTGGACTGAGAAACAAGGAATGAAAAATGGAAGTCCTAAAAATAGCAGTTCGGGATAGATTCCTATTTTAGTTAGTCCCTGAACTAAAATAGTGAAGTAAAATTCGAATTTGATTTTAGTAGCTGTTTGTAAATTAATTAATTAATTCATCTTGAGTTAATTAGTTAAGGAAAATCAAACATGAAGTCTATGTGGGGACATGCAACAATTTCTCCATTAATTAAGGAATTTATCCATCAATTAAAGGATAAGGATGAGTTGTAATTAATTGGCTTAGTTAACTGAGTTAAGTCCAATTAGATTAATTCAAATAGTTTGTTGAATTAATTGTGAGTTCAGTTAGTTAATGCTTGCATGCATGTAACTGCTGCACTTTAGATAACTAAATATTCTCTCATCAATAACTCATGCATGTCAATTCAGACAGAGACCCAGTTGAGATTAGAAGAGGGAATGTGTACTATCAGTTGGATGAATTTTTCCTATAAAAAAAACTCATCCATGCAGAAGGGTTTATCTCCTTCAGGATTGCACAATTAGATTAGAGGTTAGTGAGTGTGTGAAGAGGCCAATTTAGACAAGTCGCACCACGGGACCCCAATGAAATCTGCACAAGGAAATAGGAGGCTTGGAGGGTAGAGGATAAGGTTTGGAGAAGCCTTTGACTATTTATGAGCAGTATTGTTTGATTGCAGAGAGAGCAAGATAGCTTGAGAACTGATTCTTTTTGTAACTTGAACAAGATTTCCACTTGTATGATAATACAAAGATTGGGGTTTTAGGCTGAGGCTTTCCCTAGGTTATTTCTTCTGTGTTATGTGTGATTGATTTCTCATTCTCAATTATATGTGTTCTCATTGATCGTGCTCAAATTGATTAAGCTTCCACAAAGTTTATTGCATAAGTAGATCTTGTATTTTGCTTTAGTCTATTGTATAATCTGTTGATCTACAGTGGGAATTTCAACAATTCAGTTAAGACTTCTTCTAGGGCTCAAGAAAAGAAAGCAGGCATCAACACAACGATCCTTCATAGTTTGTCATATTTTCAAAGACAGAGACAACCATTGATCAGTTATGGATAGGAGGACATTACTAATGGGACATATGGTAGCATATCTCGATCAAGGCACAAGTCGAATAGGTATGATATGGTCAGAGGTGGTAGATTGATGGATACACCTAATAGGAGAGGTAGTGGTTTTGGGTTCTATTCTAGTTCTAGTTTAGATAGACATCATGGTCATCTTCGGTATCATCCTTACAGGAGGAGTGAGAGGGTATACTTGCTAGATGGGTTTAAGAAATCCAAACCTCATACATTTGATGGGGAGTTGAGGAAACCAGAAAATGCAGAAGCATGGTTGGTTGGGATGAATAGGTTTTTCAAGCTGCATGCCTATATAAAGAATATGAAAGCCAAGATAGCTATTTTTAGTCTCAAAGGGAAAATGAACATTTGGTGGGAGGATGTGAAGTGTGTTAGAGGTATTAGGATAGAGGAGTTGATTTGGAATGAATTCAAGACACTTTTTAGAAAGAAGTACTTGTCATAGAGATACTATGATGGTAAGGCTAATGAGTTCTATAAGTTGAATATGGAATCTATTACAGATGAAGGGTATATGAATAAGTTTATGGACTTGTTTAGGTATGTGCCTTATCGCAAAGATGAGAAGATAAAAGTCTAAAGATTCATTAGTGGACTCGTATTATCATTCAAGGATCAGATTGAGTATGATAAGCCTTGGTCACTGTTATACGGGAATAGTGTCCACTCGGATGCTGCTATTCCCACTAAGATGGGTGACTATCTTCGAAACAAACAATCAAAGTCTACTATTGATTCCTTTTATGAAAATAGATGAGAGGAGAACCAAGAGGGCCAACCTGAGTCTTGCGCTCGATTTCCTCTCCTTCTTGATAGAGTTGTGCCGCTTCTTCTTTGTCTACTCAGCTTCAAAAGGACCTGTGGAATCACAGCAACATACTACTATGCAAGAAACAAGGATCTAAATTCATAAATAATGTAGGATCAGATGTGTATTAACCATATACAAGCATATATAAACAAGTACACAAGAATATGGAAGGAAACAAGAATAGCTATATTCAGATGAAAA
>APFE030613316.1:0-24630 GCA_000404065.3 Pinus taeda | reverse complement strand
TTGGACAGATTTCTTCCTCTAATCTACAACAAAAATTGAAACATGGCATGACCCAGCTTAGGCTGTTGGATCACCCATTCAGAAGTAGGGCAGCATCAATCAAATGTAAGTATATTTCTTCCACAAGAATATGAGATCTTTGTATCACCAAAGTAGATCATATTGGCACTTCCCCTGCCAATCATGAAAAATGAAACCTATTGGTATAGGTAGCTACCACCAACAATCTTTCTTGAGATGCCCCGATTTTTTACAGTATCAACACTTCAACTTAGTCTTATTTCCTCTTGAATTCGATCTTCATATGTCTCTTGTATTCTGAACTTTTTCTTTTAATCGACCTCTTGCCACCATTGATCTTGATGTTGAGTTTTCAAGGCTAGATTCCCATCAACTTTCCTTGAACAATCAAACTCCCACTATTGTATCAAAGTCAATGGTATCGACAAAAACAAAATTGATATAGGTTACAAATTGATCCCAAGACTCAAGCAGACAACACAATAATGTAATTGACTTTTCCTCCCCTTCAAGATTTACATCCATACCATAAAATTGACATAAAAGAGTATTAAAAGAATTCAAATGATCAGAGATCTTTGCACCTTCCTTCACCTGGATGTTGTATACGTGCCGCTTCAAGTAGATTCTATTTGTCAACGAACAACATATCATCTTCCAAGCATAAACAAATAACAGTAAGGGCTCTTACATCCATGTCTTCCTAGTGATCACATCCACATCCACAAGCTTCTTTTTCCTGCACAGCAAAGCCTTTTCCACTCTTTGTAGCATGAGCATATGCTGAATCTTAAACTTCCATAACTCAAAGCTATTACTCGCATTGAGCTTTTTTATTTCAAAATTTTCGCTCTACATCTTTGGCATTAACCCTCCTTTTGAGGGAAACATGCATGGGGAAATGATAATCAATATTATTATTATTCAAGGGATTTACAACAACCAAGTCATAGGCATGCATTATCCAACCATTCAAACCACTCTCCTTTTGTCTTATGTTTTTCAAATTGCCTCTATAAGCTTGCATGGATTAACAACTTGTCATACATTTTCTAAATCCATCCACAATGTTTAAAGCGGTTACATAAGAAACTATTTACATAAGACAATTTTTCTTTCGATATGTTTTTTCCAAAAAACTTATATTAGGGAAACCAAACCAACCAAAAGGAACCAAACTTAGCTATTATCCCAAGAATATAAGGAAATAGATGGCAATTTCTAATACTAATCCGAAGTGAACTCAAACATTTCTACTATCTATACTTCAATAACAAAAAGTAGAAAATTCTTATTCCATTCTATAAGGATAATCATTTAATAACATATTTTTTTATCAAAATAAAACCGTTTTCTAGTTTACAATACACTACTTATGACTAAGTTATAATGACAAACCTTGCAAACCACTATCATTTATATCACCATATCAATGGTGTAAATGTTTCTCATAACCTAAAAGGAGCATATTAAGCTCTTAAGGAATATAGTAAAAGGAACATAAGAATTAAATTTTGTACTAAAAGTTCTCATTACATAAAAAAATAGAAGAGAGAATAGATGAGAGATCTCATTACATTAAAATGAATCCATGACTTCCTAAATCCAATTTAGGGGTTTTTCATGGTTGAGAGAATAGGCCTTTAACCTAAGTTAATTTTTAAAATATTTGTCTTATGCATGAGGTTTATCCAATTCTCTACTATTGCTGAAATCTTATGAATAATTCTTATGTATAATATTTTACAAACTTCAGCAACTATTGATGTTTTGTGACTATTGAGGAACATGAAATGAATTGTAGATAATTCATTTTTCTATGAAATCCAAAACATAGTGAGCAATACTAAAGACATCAACTAGATAACTCTAATAGAAAAACCCTCTCCACGATACTAAGAACAAAGTTTGCCAACTCAAGAGGGATCAAATCTGTCTAGGTGCAAATTTTTCCTCAATTTTCACACTCCAAAAAGATTTTAGAGCCCACTTTTAGATCCTTTGTGTTGAAATAATCTTTCTAGTTTATTTAGGGACATGGTATTGACCTTAGCAAAGAGTAAACATTTGTAAAATTAAGTCATTTGAAATTTTAATATAGTAAAATTTCTTGTTGAAAATAATACAAGATTAACAAAATTTCAACTTTAATTATGAAAAAACAAGATTACACTCTAGACTCTAGAACACATCTAGACCCCATAATCATTTTCAATTTATATAAATTAAATATATTTTAGAATTTTCTCTCTCTCTAAAAAATATTGTAAAATAATGATGTTATGAAAAATTCGGAAACATAAACGATTAAGCTTAACTCTTTCACATAATTACACCATTTTTTTTGGTACAAATCTATTTAAAATATTATTTTAAGTTATCACAGAGTCTATTTAAAAGGAAATTCAAACTAAAATACGTACAGATAAATGTATATGCGCAAATAGCTTCATCACAATTATTTGGGCATTCGGGATCGGCAGAGCGGACATGTGTCTCCGAATGCCCGCCATTTGGAAAGGCAAGTGGAATGGTAGATGTGGCCGCAGTTGGGTTTTGATGCCTCAGCACCCAATTCAAAATCGTCAAAGCAAATTGAACAAGTCAGATTGTTATTCACATGTTCCTCCGAAATCGTTATGTTATGTGGCTGCTGGAAATCGTTCTGTTATGTGTTCCAATCCTCCGACCATCTCGAGGAATCGTTCCCAAGACCGCCGAGGTTCTTCAAAGCTATAAAACATTTCGGCCAGGTTATTGTCAAACTGATCCAGTAACTGTTCGTCAGCGAGGTTTACGCTATCGTTATCCAAATCTGTAGGAGATGAGGTTGAAACACTGTTATTCGACGTTGACGGGGTGGAGGATTCTGACCCTCTTCCACCTTGCGCGCCGCTGCTTCTCTGTTGTCTGGGCCCTCTTTCTCCGTGGTGTTCCATCTCAATATATTTCCAAAATGAATAGATGCGCACTTGTATTCGTCACGTAAATGTCTATTACGAAATCATAGGGTTTCGATTTGGAAACTTAATAATCGTGATAAGTTGCATTCATAAATCCTCATAATTTATCTTAAATAGAGATTAAATAGATATGTAACATTAGGTTGCAATTTTTTATTAGCCGATATTATTTAAATGTTTTTTATAATTGTTTTTAATAGACAGCAAAATTTCAACTTTGATGAGGCACAAATAGAGTTGCACTTCATGCTGGTTGATATAATGCTACTTTTTGTACAATGAACCTCTCCCTCTCAAAATTATACTATTAGCAATTGCTCCAAAAAGTGGAGTCTCTAGCCTCAAAGATATCATATCAGCAATTGCTAAAAAACCTACAAAGAAATATCGATAAGATTATTAAATTGAAAGAATGTTCTTAATTTTTTATTATTGTTAATAAAAGATGTAATACTAGCAATTGCTCAAAACAGTGTAATTTTCTCTAGAAAAAAAAAATAAATTTTAAAATTGTAATTTGGTTCCCATTATCAAGTAAATAGTAATTAATATTAAAATTTTATATGTTAAGAAAAATATGAATCTAGACGGTTATAAAGGAGAAACAAAAACACTTTAACTACATTAAGAAAAACATTTAGAAAAAAAAAACAAAACACTTTAACTAGATTAAGAAAAACCCCTTAGAAAATTTAACTCTCAAAAGAGGTCTTCATTAATTTCCAAAGAGGAGTAATCACATCATTCAACCATGATCAAAGATGAGGAAATATTTTCTTTCTATAAAAGAGGAAATGATTTTCCTTTACAATAAATGAGATCTCTCCACCTAGACTAATTTCTAGAACTAACTAATTAACTAAAATACAAAAATAAGAGAAAAAGTGGCCTTGCTTGTGCACTCACCAGGCCTCCCATGTGACATTGCCTATACCATTCTTGTTGGCTTTTGTTGCAAGAAAATTCTGTTGTTAAGATTAAGATTTGTGTTGGCCCTTATAATGTAATTGCAATCTTCCAAACCAAACCAAATTTAACTCAATGTTATAAGCAAACCACTTCATCCTATCTCTCCTCAAGAATTGGTCACAGAGTTGATCACCTAGGTTTTGCTTTAGTTGTTGGTCATTACTATGGTAATATTTAAAAATCCTATTCTAAGAAATGGAAAATTTGCATCGCTTGAGAGTCCAAAACCATATGACCATATTCAGTGATTTTGGTAATATGTTTGAAAATTAGAACAAGGAAACATGACTCTCATGGAAAGATTGGGAATTGAAGAGGTTGTAGTAGATTACTTAGAAGGGGTCGAAATTGATATTCTTATTTAACAAGTGTTCCACAATATTGTAACAAGAAACTCAGACTGTAGCTCTGATACTAAGTTACTAGGTCCAAGGTTCGTTCTGGTTCCATGACGCTCAAGCACTCTTGCTGCATCATCTTTCTTCTTTTGAGAGGTCCTCTCACGCATTGTCACTTGCTCAACTTCCTTCTTATTCTACTCAGTTGTTGTCTGTGTGAAGTAGCTCTCTCCTCCTTTACTGGTTCCTGCACCAAGGTCTGTGGGCTCCCTCCACTCTGCTGCCAATAGTCTCGTGATTTCCTGCACATTAGCCTGTGTAACTAAGTATGGAACCTTGTGCCATATCTTCTTAGGGTCTCTCCACGCCCAGATAGATACATTATGAAATTCAGCCTTGAATTATGTTAAGTCCCGCAACTGCAAGGTTGGAGACAACCTTGGCATTTTACTGATGACTGTGTGGAGGTCCATCTTGAGCAATATCCAGAATACCTTTGAGTCAATGATCCTCCTTGGATCTTTTGTCACCCACAACAAAGCGAACTTCACTGCCTTTGGTAATTCTTCATCCTGTGGAGGGAATTTACTATCCTGCCATAGTTGCCATGCAACGAGTGCAATCAACAGTAGGAGCTAGGCATAGTGAAATTCATTTTTTTCCTCCTGTGCTTCGCTGTAGTTTGCTAATAATTCCTTGCAAAGATATTGTGCCCAACTTCGCTTAGCGCACTGCACAACCAATGAGATTAAAGGAATCAGAAGCTCGATCACGCGATATTTTCTCATGATTTTCCTGGCCAAAATTTGAGTGACAAACTACACCACTTGGTCTGTAATTGAGTGGATGGAGTACCCACGTGACTTCTTTACTACTCCAAACTTAGTTTTCATCCTATCCACAAGCTCCTTCTCTTTTCTATTTCCTCCAAACTCTTTGGTTGGCTCTACCCCTTTATAGGGAAACTTCATAATTCGATGGATCAACATATATGTTATCGAGATGGGTTTTCTTAATAGAAAACACCCATAATGCATTAGCGCGATAAATTGGAACACATAGATAGTATTGATAATTAATCGCTGGAAGTGTGGCACACATAACATATGCAGCAATCTAGCCTACTTGACACCTTTTACCCATTTCATAGGTTCTAGCCTTGTGACCCGAGTCTCTTCATAGTAAATCTTGGTCATGCGTTTATGGATGGCCAAATGAGAAAATCTCTCATGGTCAGGGAGATCACAATCCTCCAAATTTAACACTAGGATACACACTAAAAACATGCCTTCGAAAACTACATCTTACGATAACTATTGTGTAGAGACCATGAATTTTCGCAAATACAGGTCCTCGGTTACCTTTGCTTTCCCTTTTTGTAGAGAAATATATGTTGGGAGCCTCGTGATAGGCTCACCCTCATTCGCGTCCAGTTCCTCAACTCCATCATTAACTTCTTTTTCTTCCAAATCCACTCATTCCTCTAACTCCTTTGCCTTGTCCTTCCTTTCTTTATGTCGAACCATCGGGTTCTTCCTGAGTAACTACCTCACTAGTATAGGTTATGTTTTCTTGTTCTTCTACTTAGAAACTAATTTCTCTGGCCTAGGCAACCTCAGTGCTGTAGGAACAGATGGCATAGATTCTATTGACACAACTTTTGGGGTCTCTGCTTGAGAGATAATGGCTTCAGAACTTGTTGGCACGGACATTTTCTCAATGATAAGCTACTCGATATACTTAGGTAGTTTCGTGAATGCTGATCTTGCGAAAAAATCCTCCCAAGTGTGTCGATTCATAGAGTCAAAACAAGAGGGCTTATACCAATCTTTCAAAAAGAAAAGTGTTCTTTGGCAAAACAACATGCCAAATTTATAGGCAATTTTGAATTCAAATATGACCATTCCCTCTATTTTCTAATCATAAATGCATCTTTGATAGCATAAATCCAAATATTTTCACCATAAATGTCACTTACCAGCTCCTCCTAATTGGATTTTCATTGTCCAATCATGAATAATGACTTCGATGGCTAGTTTTGGACCCAGTTGTGTCACACCAACCCCCATGATGCAACTCAGACATCACAGCTTCTTCTAAAGCAGCTGCTTCTATCACAGCTTCTTCTGAAGCAACTGCTTCTATCGCAGCTTCTTCTGGCGCAATTGATTTTGTCGAGTATTCTTCTGGCATACCTTTTTCATTCGTCACACAAATCCCACACGATTTCCTCTTCCCTGAGTAGTGTAGTTTATAGTCCCGTGTTCACTTGCATCTACTTGTAGTGCTAAGACTGTCTTGATATCATATCATCATTGCACAGGTGCAGGATCCCCTTTATCCAACTTAAAGTGACTACCATTCACCTTTCCTGGAAATATTTCCCCATTCAGATTTACAAGATGAACGGCACCACCATCCGTGATTTCCTTGACTACATATGGTCCTGACCAGTGCATTTGGAATTTATTATGAAACCAGCTCAAGAAAAGATAGAAAAGATAGATCAATGCCTTAGAATTCAGCCTCTTCGAGGGGGTAACCTCCTTTACATTACATAAATGAACAATTCTTGGATTATTCAAATGAGAAGACCTCCTCTCTATATATAGGAGTCTAAGGGGTCATAACATAATCAGAGCCAACATAACAATAATAATGTAAGGGCACAATAATAACAATACTGGGCTTCTATGGGGCACAATAGTAACAATATGGGCACTACATGAGTACATCAATATAATAAGTGTGTTTTACTAATAACAATAAGGGGTTACACTAGTAGTATAGGGGCCTAACATGCCCCTCTCCTTCAAAAAGTGTTGTCCTCAACGCTTGAGTAGTTCTTGATGCTTCTGTATAAAATATTGTCCTCCCATGTGGAATCTTCAGTGGGTAAATTCTTCCACTTGATGAGATACTCTGAAATTGATCGATTTCGTAACTGTCGGGTTCTTGTTTCTATGACTACTCCAGGTTCCAATATGGTTTTTCCTTTCTCTTCAATTTCTGGCAATATTGTTTGAATTGGGATCTTTTGCAACTTTTTAATAAGTGGCCATACTTCTTCGTCCTTCTTCCATTCATCCCTTGCCTCATTTATCCAGTCTGGTTGGATAATAGAAATAACACAAAGCAGTGCTTCCACATCCTCATCCTTGAAGAGTCTTCCCATTCGGTAAGGTCGCCATTTTTTAAGTGCATGTAGTATTGCCAACATTTCCTTCTCATAAATAGCTTGCTTGAAATGTAGCAGTAAAAATACCCAATCACCTACATCAAAACATTTTTCACTACGATGTTGATCTACCTGTTGTTTCGTTTGATTTTGCACCAAAGTGGCATTATCCTTTAAAAGTTGGAGAACTTGTTGTTGATGCTCGATGTGATCTTTCACTGCTTGAACCTTTTTCTTCTTGATATGTCCTTCTATCTCTAGAGTTTTGGGAGTGGTAATTTCTTCCAATCCTTTACAAGATATGGTCGGATTCATTTCTTGATGCTCGATGTGATCTTTCACTTCTTGAACATTTTTCTTCTTGATATGTCCTTCTATCTTGATAGTTTGAGGAGTGTTAATTTCGACCAATGATTACAAGATATGGTTGGATTCATTTCTTCTTTCTTGATGTGATCTTCACTTCTTGCACCTTTTTCTTCTTGATATGTCCTTCTATCTTGAGAGTTTGAGGAGTGGTAATTCTTGCCAATGCTTTACAAGATATGGTCTGATTCATTTCTTCTTTCTCTAGGGTGGGATCCTGGCGTGTATCCTCTTCTTTTGATGTTTCTTGATCATTTTCTTCCTCGTCTTCATAATCTATGTAAAATAATTTCTTCTCAGCACACTTATGACCTTTAGTGCATTTGCTATAACAATTGTAACAAAGCCCTTTTTCTCTTTTTTCTTCCAATTGTTGTGGTGTAACCCTTGTAGGCTGTGGAAGGCTAGGAGAAACAACACTTCCATCTTTATAGTTGTGAGGGGTAGACTTCCTTGTTGCCATAATTTTACTTTCCAATATGTAACAAAGCCCTTTTACTATTTCCAATTGTTGTGGTGTTGCTCTAAAGAAGGTGTTGCTCTTTGTATCTTCATAATGTGTTATCATTTCTAATGAGCCCCAAAAATGGATGATTATTTGGGCTCATCCAACCTCCTAATTCGACTTAATCCACCATTCTCATTAGTTTATTTCATGTCTTTTATTATATTTATGCTAATAGAGTGAATTGGGTTAGTCATTATGCCAACAAGTCTAATGTGTGCTTTGTGTAGCCTTTTTGGTCAATTTGGAGACAAAGTCAATGGTTGAAATGAGCACTTGGCAGCCAAATTCGTGGAGAGTATTTTTAGGAAGGTGTTCCCTTCATTTATGGGCCTTTACCTCGAATTCTCCACCATCAGCTCAGAGTTCGAGGGCCACCAAATCAATTAGCACAAGGGCAGCTAAGCAAGTCAAGTAGGACTGCTATTAACTACAAGTTTTGGCAGCCGAGTCCCTAAAGTTTAGGAGGATCGTTGTGGTCCTCAATTTTTATAAATAAGAGGGCTTAGGGCCTCATTTTGGTTAGCCGGTAGTTAGTCATTTTGGTTAGCCAGTAGTTAGTCACTTTGTAGGCAGAAGTTAGCTAGTTTGTAGTTCGATTTTAGTCTTTCTTTAGGCAATAGTTTAGCTCTGCATTTCAACACATTTTCAAGTTTTCCTTATGGACAGTTTTGATGTAATTCTTCTTTTCTTGCTCAATAAAGATGAATCCAGCTTTGCACCAGTTCTAAATCTCTCTTAGGAGGCTATAGCTCTTGGGGTTGGGCCCATCTCAAGTGCCCAGTACTTCCTTTGTTTACTTTTCATTCCTAAAATAAAATCTGCTATTTAGATTTAAATCTTGGTTTGTTATTTAGGTTGCTTTTTATGGTTAAAGTAGCTTTTCATGTTCAGATTTAGTTGATAGATTAATACAGGGAATATCTCTAGAAAAAAGCCATCAAGCATTTTTTATCTCACTTCTCCCTCAGTGGGATTCTGAGTTGGGAAAAAGGTGACATTGCTGCCAACAAAAACGTTGTTTTTCTTGACCATGCAATCCTTAGTGTACTGTTTCCATTTGCAGAAATTAGTTATGGGTTTAGATCTCTGAAATGTTTCTTTGCATAGTTGATGTACATGGTTTTCTTTCCAAATAAAGCTGTTGTTCATTCATGTTATTGATAGTTAGACTAGATTAGCTAGGACTTTGATTATTTGCAAGACTTTGTTGATTCAGTTGAATGTACACTGTGCAGAGCATCTCTACCACTCTTTCATCCACCCAAAGCATCATCTGAGCCACCTGTTTTGTCTCCTAGCTGAGTTCCTCGTCTCCCATCTATCATTTTTTCCACGTAACCCTACCTTCTTGCTCAATCATTTCCTTAGCCTTCTTCAAGCCAAGTCAGCCTTCTACACCTTCTCACCACTCCATCCACCAGTCCCTAGGCCGCTTTAGACCCCTATCCTACCTCCAGATCCACCCATGCATCTTCCCTCACTAATCTATCCTCTAAAAACCGATTTTCAAACATCCTGTAGAAATTTTTGAACATCTTGTAGAAATTCCTGAACATCCTGTAGAACCCCTGCAGACTTCGTGTAGAAGCTCACAAATGAGGTTTCTTGATAGCCAAACTTTGTGAAACTCTCTGGAAGAGTGTTAGGGACTCCTTACAACCCCTCCAAACCTCTCCAACCTTTTCCAAGCATTTCTCCTCCTTGATCCACCCCTGCACAGTAAAGCACAGTTCAACCATATGCATGATGAAATTGACAACTTAATCAAAAATACAAAGGATGTTTTCTTAGGATAAAGGTAGTCTAAACACATGTATTTTACCTTCATAGAAGTAATGGCATCTCTTTCAGTAGTTTTCATTCTCATCTTTGCATAAGTAGGACTAGCTGGTAGAATTAGGCTTTGCTAGGGTTTGCGCTTTCCTTCAGTTTTTCAATCTCTTTCGCAAGTAGATTAGCTTCCTTTGAGTTATCTTTCATCCATCAATTAGAAAGCTTCTTCTAAGAGCTCATAGAAGTTGGCTAAAGCCCCTAGCGGACTTGTGCCAGCTGACCAAGTGACAGCTGCGGCAAGAGCTAGTACTTGTGCATACAACACCGTCACTTCCAAATTTGTTACGAACAACCGGGTTGATAAAATTAAAGAAGGGAGTCCTGGGAGTTGCAGCATTATCGTTGCAATACTGGGGCCCACCATCTTTTTGGCGTCGTTGCCGGGGAAGCGTCAGAGTATTGGTGATTGTTGCTTTTCTTCTATTTTCTCCTACAACTTTCTACTAAGTAGTTTATTTCATTTCCATTCTGCAAGTTCATTTTTGCAAAAGTAGATTAGACATTTCCCGCTTTCATAGATTAGAATTTCAATTCCGCAATTTCAATTCTGCAAGCATAGATTAGAATTTCAATTTCGCAATTTCTATTCTGCAATCGTAGCTTAGCATTTCATTCCTGTAATTTCATTTGAGCAAAATAGATTAGTTAGTCCTTTCCTGCTTTCATTTCAATTCCGCATTTTCATTTCATTAAGATAGTTAGTTGCAGTTCAATCTACTTTAGTTTTGCAGGTACAAGAAGAAAAATACAAAAGTCAACCAAAAAGATTTCATTTCATGCCTGGTAGGAGTAGAGATAAGTTAGAAAAATACTTGCACAACACCCCCCATTGCTTCTCACAGCCAACCTTCTCTCTTCTTCGATGGCTGTGATTAAGAAGAACCCCTGGGCGGACATCAAGGAATATTTAAAGAACCTCTAGTGGAGGAGAAGAAATAATTCCACTGTAGCAAATGGCTATAAGCAGAAATTGGGAGTAGTACTTTTTCTTCCAACTCAATCTAGAGGTGAATGTGAGAATCTAATGGAAGATTTCAAGAGTGAGATGAGGCAGTTTCTTGCCATGCAACTAGATACCTTACAGATCCAAAGGAAGCAAGAGGAAGCCAAGAGGGTTTTGGCCATCTTTTGTCCCAGGTGCACTAGAAAGCATCCTAGGCATGAATGTCCATTGTACTACATAGAAGTGTGTTTTGTCTGTGAAGAATACCATCCTACAGATCAGTGCCCTTCCTTGCCTGGAATCAAAGCTGCATATCAAAGGGCAAAAGAAGTCACTGAACCACACTATTTCATGAACCAAAGGAGGTCACATGGACGCATACCTTACCAGCAGGAACTGCAAGGGACATCCGAGACTTACTACGACCCCTATCAAGCCACTTTCATGCCTTCTTGGGGTCGCCTTGCTCATCCTTCCTGCTTCACACCTCCTCCTTGTTCCTTCACAGATCCACATTATGCCCAACCAGCTGCTTATTCATTTTACTCTTATGCTCAGCCACAGCCTCAGTGGAATGCACCTCATCAGGGGTGGAGGTCCCAGTACAACACTCCTCTCGCTCATTTTCCTCCACCGCCTGCTCAACCATAACCATCTCCTCCTACTCAACCAAGGCAACCCCAAATGCCTACCCAACCACAACCCCATCCGCATCCATCTCAAATATACACCCCCACTCAACTACCCATACCACCATTCCCAAAACCATACAATGGAGTAGATCAATCCAATTGCAAAGCTGAGGCACACCATGTCCAAATGACTCCTCTTGAGCTCAATGATCTTCACCAAAGCTCAGGAAGAGTGTTGCAAAAAAAAGATTATATTGACAACATTGAAGGACCAAAGGCAAAAGAAGATTCAAAAGAAAAGATCAAAGAACCATGGGCTGCACTTGATGAAGAGAAGAGATTAGAATCAGAGATCGAGAAAGTTCCCTCATGGTTACCATCAAATCCTCCATGTATTCAAGAAAAAGATCAGCAAAAAGAAGAAGATGAGAAAGTCATGGTAGAAGGTGACATGGAACATGATCCAGATCAGCAAAAGGACCAAGGATATCAGAGCTACATTGAGATATGGTTTCAGACAGTCACTAAGTTGCAGTGGTACTCTCTTCCTCAACTATGTTTGATCCCTTCAAAGTCAATTCATTTGGTCTTTGAAATCTGGATAGCTATCAAAGCATGCATTTCGAGCATCCACATCATTTTGTCTCTAATCTCGATGTGCACATGGATCCATTGGAAGTATTCTTATACTTGAGAATGATTTTTTTTTTCAAGTAGGGTAGGGTAGAAAAAAGAAAGGAAAAAAAAGAAGAAAAAAAGGAAAAAATGAAAAAATGGAAATAAGAGGAAAAATCTAAGGTGAAAACCTCCTCGGAGGCGCCTTATATTGGCTCGTTGATTGAAAACCTCTATGAGGCGGTCAGTGGGTTGAAAAAAAAAAAGAGAAAATAAAAAAAAAAAGAATAAGATCCTTGGGTGAAAGCCTTCCTTGGATGCACCTAGGGTAGGCAATTAGGGTGAAAACCTCCATGAGGCGCCCTAGTTGTTTTTCAAAAAAAAAAAAAGAGAAAAAAAAAGACGAAAAGAGAAAGAAAAATAAACTTAATTTCCATTGACTAATTGCAGGTTGCAATAAGGACATTGCAGGTTAGGAGGATCACTCAAAACAAAGACAAAGAAATTTTTGTGCCTTCTAGAGGAAGTTCTACATTTCTACAGGAAACATCCTGTAGAACCTTCAAGCGAGCCAGATTCGGTTTTGGAAGGGGATCTAATACTTGGAATCTATTGGGTATGCCTGCAAGCATCCATGTTCCCATTCCTCACCCTTTTCCATCATCTTTTCCACCTCATTGTGCTTCTTTTATGAAAATTGTGCCTTCTACAGGAAGTTCTGTGTTTTCTACAGGAAACATCCTGTAGAACCTTTGGAAGAACCAAATTCAATTTTAAAAGGGAATTTGATGGTGGGAAACTATTGGTTAGGCATGCAAGCACCTCTGTGTCCATCCCTCGACTTTCTCCATCATTTTTCCACCTCATTGTGCTTCTACATTGTGCTTCTACAGGAAGTTCCTGTAGAAATTGTAGGAAGCTAGAAATGGATTTCAAAAAGTTGGTTTGGCGAACATGGTAGCTTCCTCAAGGGTTCAGAAGCCCTCCTCCAATCTCCAAACTCCTCCTCCATCATCTCCATACCTGCATCACAGCCCAAGTTCACATTTCTTACCATGCAACAAAACTGCAAAATGCCTTGAAGCAAAAATACCTAGAACATAATTTGTTTTTTCCCTAACCTGAAAATCATGCATCCATTTCAAAAGCCATTTTATGGGGAATTGTACAAAGGTGATGGCAACATGCCTGAGCAGTTTCAGCCAATTCTGGTGCACGGTTTCCGAGAAATCAGCCTCCATCTCCTTCAGCCATTTTTGCATTTTCTCCATATCCGTGCATCTGTTTCAAAACTTGTTTCATGGGGAGATGCACATGGGTGATAGTAGCCTGCCCAAGCAGTTTCAGCCGATTTGGATGCACGGTTTCCGAGAAATTGATCTCTGAAATCTTCAACCATTTTCCATTTTTCTCGAAATCGGTGCATCCATTGATCACGATTTTTCTATGGGAGGTGTATCATGATGATAGGAACATGCTTAGAAATTTTCAGATCGATCCAATCTATCGTTTGGGAGCAATAGCGAAAACAAGTTTCGATCTTGTGAAAATTCAGTGGCAACAGCTTGAGGGTGCAGATCTGAGCGTGGAAATGAACTTCTGCAGCATGCATCCAGCTAGAGGAAACCTGCACAAGGAAAACAACCAAAAATCATCAGCCAAGCCCTCATGCAACCAAAGAACCCAATGCATGCAACAATGACTAGCCACAACACCTCACAGCAACCATTTGACTTCAGGTGCATGACTGAAACTCGTTCTTCTATTGCACAAATCTAATTTAAAAACTGCATGAATGAATGGAATGGTGGAATTAAGCCATGAATATAGCAAGGTTAAGCCGATTTTCTTCTCTAGCACTCATCCAGAAGTCACGCAGTACACGTGGACAACTGACTTACGTGAAAATTAAAGCAACCAGGAGTGTTGGTCGTTTAAACCTTAGTTCAATTCACGACAGTGATTACAGGGGGAAAATGCACAGTTCAGGAACAACACTTCTAGTTACATGTGGCCACGTACACTTGGCCACTTCACTCTCTCATGTAAATCACGCTAAAATTAAATGATGCTCGGCTGAAATTCTCACCACCCTCTGTTCAACTGCGGTCACAACTGCGGTCACAACTGGAGCACACGTCCACCACGTCCAGATCAATTAACCAGTGGTCCTCTACAAGATTCCTGCCTGGTTTCTCGAGATTTCTGCTGTTTCTTAAAAAAATTCACGCCTGTCACGCTCTACAGGCGTTTCTACAGGAAGTCTTCTACAGGAAACACAAAAAACAGCCTTCCAGAGCAGAAAAGCTTGGATTTTTCTTCAACAAATTGGAGTTTCGAAGAGAGGTAGGCTCAAAAATGTCATACCCATGCATGAAATTCCAAAAGGTGGTAAATTAAATTGTTTGGAGAAGGGAAAGTTAAAACAAGTCTGCCTGTGGGTCAAGAATTGTCGTTTTCCTGGGTGATACACGAAGTTCTTTTTAGTTGCTTCAATATTACATTCTCCTCCACAGTGCCTGTTAACAAATCCCCCCTGTACAAACCATAAACTTCTGTAAGGACTGATCTATGAATAAAAAATGTGACTTGTATATGGTGGGTGTGAAAATTAAGCTCTGCACTCTGCCTGTGAGAGCCTAATTTCATTTTGACAGTCATGTTTTGGGGCAGCAGCAGTAGTATAACCAGGGAATTGGTGAAAAGGGAGATACAAACATCTGAGAAACCCTGTCCTGAGAATCAAAGGAGGAAACCATACACAGAATTCCCCTTCTGATCAAAGAACAAGCCAAAACAGAGCATTATATCTGAATTCTGGCCAAGGAACTCACTTCATCTAGCAGTGAGGAAAAGGAGCAAATTGAGGCAGAGAGGAAAATAGAGGGGAAGAAAGCTAAGGGTAAGAAAACCCAGGGCAGACCAACAGCGAAACCATCACAAGGAAAGCAAGAGGAAAAGCAAGAAAGAAAAAGAAGGATGAAACAGAGAGAAAAAAAACAAGTTTAATCCAGGGTAATCGTTGCAGGTTGCAGGTACACAATGCGGAAATGGGGCCTCCCAACACAAGCAGAAGGGTCCCTACCAAGTTCCAAGGCATCCTCACATCCATCCCCTCCATGAACACTCATTTTTTTCAGGGTTCGGACACAATTTAGTCATGGTTCAACCTTCTAGAGGAAGCTACAGGACTTTCTACAGGAAGTTCTGTATTTTTACTAGAAACATCCTGTAGAACCCTTGAGCAGGCCAGAATCGATTATGGAGAGGGATTTGAAGCTTGAAGTCTGTTGAGGAGGCATGCAACCACTCTTTTCTTCCATCCTCCACTGGTTTCATCTCCTTTCACCACCATTTCCACCATCAGGTTGAATATATCTGCACCGTCATACCAAAACCCTGTTTTCTCAGATAGAAATTTGTTTTTCAAGTGAAAAATAAAGCATGCAGAGGCCCGTACACCTTACCTGTCAAGGTACCCTCAGGACCCTTCATCTATGAACGCAACTTTGTTTGTTTCAGCATGCACCCCAGGAGGAGAAACGACTACAGGATGTCCTACAGGAATCCTGTAGCAGCTGATCCGGCTGGAGCACATACCATGGAGACACCAACAACTCACATCAAACGAAGCCAGTGCATGCAGCATTCACCACTAGAGAGTCGGGTCTCAAGGTCTTGTAACCAACATCAGCCAATGAAAGAAGAGCACCAGCACCTAGCAACCAACTCTCAGGCCCTGTTAGAGTAGATGGATCGGCAGGCTCAGGCCATAACACACTTCGAGGATATGGAGCGACTATTGGGGGACAATTATGTTCATGCTTACACCTGTAGGTGGGACACATTGTCCCACACCCTCAAAATCAGGGAATACCACACTCGAACTAGAATGAGGGGGGCCTTGGCACGAGTGCCTCCCTACAAAAAGTCTATGCAAAATCTCCAGGCCAGCTGGATAGGCCTCAAGATAAGTTCCCCTTTGCATTTGGGATTGGTAGAAGGAGGCACATAAGAAGAAGAGTATAAGCAGTGGGAAGAGGAAACCACAGCAAAATTGAAGAAGAAGACACCCCCAGCCAGGCAAGCCAAATCAAGGAAAACTCTTTCTACAGGAAGCCAGAAAACGACCACTATAGGACTTTCTACAGGAAGTTTGGGAAAGGGCAGCAGAAGGAGAAGTTGGCCGAGATCTTAGCAAAGGAGGCAGCAACTATGTTTGCGACCCTAAGCACATCCCCCAAGCAGAAGGAGAAGTGAATGAGGGAGTCAAAAACCTTCACTTGGAGAGAAAGAATTCAGATAATGGACTCAAAGACAGTTCTACAGGATGCTGAGACAGTTCTACAGGAAGTTGAGAATTCTCTAGGAAAAGAAGCACAGGCAGTGGGAAGAAGCAAAGAGAAAAGAATGGTTTCATGACAGAGAAGAGGACATCACTTCAGAAGCTTGGCATGACAGGGAGGCCACCAAGGCCATCAAAGATGAGGAGATAGATTGGTTGCTCAAAGGATGAGCAACACTTTCAGTAGGGGGGTGATGATGAGCCCCAAAAATGGATAATTATTTGGGCTCATTCAACCTCCTAATTCGACTTAATCCACCATTCTCATTAGTTTATTGCATGTTTTTTATTATATTTATGCTAATAGAGTGAATTGGATTAGTCATTATGCCAACAAGTCTAATGTGTGCTTTGTGTAGCCTTTTTGGTCAGTTTGGAGACAAAGTCAATGGTTGAAATGAACACTTGGTATCCAAATTCGTGGAGAGTAGTTTTAGGAAGGTGTTCCCTTCATTTATGGGCCTTTACCTCGAATTCTCCACCATCATCTCGGAGTTCAACGGCCACCAAATCAATTATCACAAGGGAAGCCAAGCAAGTCAAGTAGGAATGCTGTTAACTACAAGTTTTGGCAGCCGAGTCCCTAAAGTTTAGGAGGACTATTGGGGTCCTCAATTTGTATAAATAAGAGGGCTTAGGGCCTCATTTTGGTTAGCCGGTAGTTAGTCATTTTGGTTAGCGAGTAGTTAGTCACTTTGTAGGAAGAAGTTAGCTAGTTTGTAGTTCGATTTTAGTCTTTCTTTAGGCAATAGTTTAGCTCTGCATTTCAGCACATTTTCGAGTTTTCCTTGTGGAGAGTTTTGATGTAATTCTTCTTTTCTTGCTCAATAAAGATGAATCCAGCTTTGCACCAACTCTAAATCTCTCTTAGGAGGCTGTAGCTCTTGGGGTTGGGCCCATCTCAAGTGCCCAGTACTTCCTTTGTTTACTTTGCATTCCTAAAAGAAAATTTGCTATTTAGATTTAAATCTTGGTTTGTTATTTAGGTTGCTTTTTATGGTTAAAGTAGTTTTTCATGTTCATATTTAGTTGATATATTAGTACATGGAATATCTCTAGAAAAAGGCCATCAAGCACCTTTGGTCTCACCTCTCCCTCAGTGGGATTGTGAGCTGGGAAAAAGGTGACATTGCTGCCAACAAAAACGTTGTTTTGTTTGACCATGCAATCCTTAGTGTACTGTTTCCATTTGCAGAAATTAGTTATGGGTTTAGATCTCTGAAATGTTTCTTTGCATAGTTGATGTACATGGTTTTCTTTCCAAATAAAGCTGTTGTTCATTCATGTTATTGATAGTTAGACTAGATTAGCTAGGACTTTGATTATTTGCAAGAATTTGTTGATTCAGTTGAATGTACACTATGCAGAGCATCTCTACCACTCTTTCATCCACCCAAAGCATCATCTGAGCCACCTGTTCCGTCTCCTAGCTGAGTTCCTCGTCTCCCATCTTTCCTTTTTTCCACGTAACCCTACCTTCTTGCTCAATCATTGCCTTAGCCTTCTTCAAGCCAAGTCAGCCTTCTACACCTTCTCACCACTCCATCCACCAGTACCTAGGCCGCTTTAGACCCCTATCCTACCTCCAGATCCACCCATGCATCTTCCCTCACTAATCCATCCTCTAAAAACCGATTTTTAAACATCCTGTAGAAATTTCTGAACATCCTGTAGAAATTCCTGAACATCCTGTAGAACCCCTGCAGACTTCCTGTAGAAGCTCACAAATGAGGTTTCTTGATAGCCAAACTTTGTGAAACTCTCTGGAAGAGTGTTAGGGACTCCTTAGAACCCCTCTGAACCTTTCCAACCTTTTCCAAGCATTTCTCCTCCTTGATACACCCCTGCACAGTAAAGCACAATTCAAGCATATGCATGATGAAATTGACAACTTAATCAAAAATACAAAAATATGTTTTCTTAGGAAAAAGGTAGTCTAAACACATGTATTTTACCTTCATATAAGTAATGGCATCTCTTTCAGTAGTTTGCATTCTCATCTTTGCATCAGTAGGACTAGCTGGTAGAATTAGGGTTTGCTAGGGTTTGCGCTTTCCTTCAGTTTTTTAATCTCTTTTCGCAAGTAGATTAGCTTCCTTTGAGTTAGCTTTCATCCATGAATTAGAAAGCTTCTTCTAAGAGCTC
Organism: Pinus taeda; assembly: GCA_000404065.3. Lineage (NCBI taxonomy): Eukaryota > Viridiplantae > Streptophyta > Pinopsida > Pinales > Pinaceae > Pinus > Pinus taeda. Next base: position 5,774 of record APFE030613316.1, on the reverse strand, counting down.
ATAGAAGTTGGCTAAAGCCCCTAGCGGACTTGTGCCAGCTGACCAAGTGACAGGTGCGACAAGAGCTAGTACTTGTGCATACAACACTGTGGCTTCCAAGTTTGTTACGAACAACCGGGTTGATAAAATTAAATAAGGGAGTCGTGGGAGTTGCAGCATTATCGCTGCAATACTGGGGCCCACCAATTTCCTCCATGAAAATTGACCACGTAACAAGTTTTTTACGAGAACAAAGCCCTTTATACCATAAAAATTGATCCGGTTCTAAATATTAAGATGCAATACATACCTTTTGTAACAGTGGTACACCATGTAGATCAAAATATTGCTCCATCTGACGTATCCAATTTACCGGATCATTGCCATCAAAATTCCTCATCTTTCTTTTTCTTGATTTTAGGAGCTTGATCTTGAAATGACTGTAACTCTGTACTTTTAGATCTTTAAGTTCTTAAACTACGATCTGTAGTAGTCCTCCGTGTCCTCTTTCCATTGCCACCAGTCTGACCCCAATTGGATTCACCAATGAAGAGTTATGCCAAATCTCCCATAGTGACCTGATTATAGACTAGTTCAGCAGAGCGCAATTGTACGATGTGCCACGAGTCACTGTTTCAACCTTTAGCTCTGAAAAGTATATAGAAGAAACTACAGTCCGTCCTCTTTCTGCCTTCTCACGAAATTTCAATCTGATTCTCAGAAAGGAAGTTATGACGATTTTCCCTAGGTCACCTGTTTTGAATGTAATTCAGGATTTTACAAAAGGACCAACTTCCTCAGATCATATCTCCGAAACTATAGCGCAAAAAGCTCTGAAATTGGGACCCGAGATTTAGCGCGATGTCTTCTCAAATGGTTCTTTTTTTCAACTTCTGAAACGTCGCAAAAAAGCATTTATAGCGAAAATGCCACAATGACTTGTTTGGAGCAGCGAAACCCTAGAATCTAAAGCTCTGATACCAAATGTTATGAAACCAGCTCAAGAAAAGATAGAAAGTATAGATCAACGCCTTATAATTCAGCCTCTTCGAGGGGTCAACCTCCTTTACATTACATAAACGAACAATTCTTGGATGATTCAAATGAAAATACCTCCTCTCTATATATAGGAGTCTAAGGGGTCATAACATAATCAGAGCGTACATAACAATAATAATGTAAGGGCACAATAATAACAATACTGGGCTTCTATGGGGCACAATAGTAACAATATGGGCACTACATGGGTACATCAATAGAATAAGTGGGTTTTACTAATAACAATAAGGGGTTACACTAGTAGTATAGGAGCCTAACATAATTTATCTGGAAACTTTGTGAATAGAGCAGAACCAAATCATTCACTTTAAACATGCCCAACTTAATATTCTTATCATGCAAGGCCTTCTCACATTCCTTTTGCATTTTCTGGTGAAATCATGCGAGAAACCAGTCTTCTTCCATCTTTTTAAGGTCTCATTATTTGTCATCTTTCTCAAATTTGTAATGCGCAGGCTTTGCAAAATATATTCAATGGGCATCATTGCATTGATCCCATAAGGAAACCTAAAAAAATTTTAGCCTATCAACTTCTTGCATGTTGTCCTATATGCCCACAGGACTGCTGGTATACACACATTCTAATCGTTCATCTTCGCCTTACAAAACTTTGTGAACACATTCTCCATAATATTATTGAATGCTTCCACTATACCATTGACTTGGGGATGATAGGGCATACTATTTTGATGGTACACCTAGAATTCTTTGAGCACAACACTTATTGTTCCGTTCAGGAAATGATACCCCTATCACTCATCAATACCTTAGGACACCCAAATCGCATTAAGCTCTATTCAAATAGGAACTCTGTAGTTGTAGCAACAATACAATCCTTTATTGGTTGTGCTTCCACCCATATGGTTAAGTACTCCGCTGCAGTAGTAATGTACCATTCCCCTGTCTTCCTTCCTAGTGCTTGTATCAGACATACAATTACATTTTCTCATTTTCCAAATACTTGTAACAAAACTTGAGGGTTCAAGGGAATTTCATCTCTTCATGAAGTCTTTCCCATCCTTTAAGAAGCATCACATACTTTACAAAACTTCAAAGAGTATTTATGCACTACTAGCCACCATCACCTTGCCCATAGAATCTTCTGCGCAGTTGCCTTCCCTTCACAGTGTCCTCCCACAACTCCTCCATGTGCTTTGGTGAGGATACTAGCGTGCTCAAACTCTAAAAAATATCGACACAATATTTCATTTGTTCTGATCTTATACAAGTGATCCGCAATCACAGAAAAATTAGTAGCATGGACCACTAGTTCCTTTTTCTGTTGATTAGAATAAACTTCTAGAGTTGTTCCAGTACACAAAAATTGAATTATATCAGCAAAATGATCATCTACAATGCGCACAGTAAAGAGTTGTGCATCCGACAATCCTTCCTCCAAACTAGTTGGTTCTTCACCTATTTCAATCCTCGAAATATGTGATTTGGTCCTTGTTGGGTGCTAAAAGGTGTCTTTTAAAACTCCTAATTACCTCACATTAATCATCAACCTGGGCAAGACCTTTTACTCCAAGAGTGTACACAATATGTTCATGTTATGAATCCAGAGAGTAATGTTTCTTAAAATGAAGTATAAACCATTGATACAAGAGTAAACGAATGCATAAAACTCAAATTGCAACTGTTAAAGGAAATATTACATCTAAGCATCAAGACTTCCTCTACTAAAATCATGATAAAATATCAAACAAGTGATTCAATTGACAATAGCATCAAACGAGAGAGTAGTAGCATTAACCAATCTCTTCTAGCTGATTCTATCTAAATCACACTTAATCTCAGTCAAGAAAATCAAATAGAAAGGATGTCAACGGAGAGTTCAATAGCGGTAACCAAACTCTTTTAGCTGATTAAATCAACAATGTTCATTGTCTTAATCAACTAATTAATTTAATTTATAATAAGCATAAATAGAATCAAATGGCAATGCTACGAAACATGTAAAGAAAATATTAAATATATAAATTTAGTAAAAAACAAATAAGATAAACTCACCGAAACTGGGAAAAATATCAAACCACACAAACATGCGTGAATCAGAAATATATAACACAAGGGATAGTAGTTCAATCCACTAGAGGTCGGGCCCTTAGCCACCAGCAAATACTACTGAGCTACTTCAGAGAATACAAATGAACAACAACGTAAATTATATATTAACCATTGAACTCAAGTCTCGTTACAATATGGTCATGCTCTCCACCATATGAGTCCGTAAATTAAAATTATGAGTTGAAATAAACAAAAATCGATTCCCTTTTCTCCTAGCGTCTTTTACTTTTATAGTAAGAAAGAGTTAAAAGATAAATGTGATCCCTCAGGATCGGAGATCCTAAGGGAGTCGCAGCTGAATGCTATCTTCTGACACCCTTCATATTTGGCATTGATCCTCTTGATTTGTCCTTTGACCTGACCAGAACCGACGTGCCCCATTCTTCCTTTGTTGGTTTATGTTGTTCCATCTCTAGGGAACATCAACTGCTCCTTTCATTATTTCTCTGCATAAAAAGGTATAGGAGTTAGTTACAGTGGCTAAACCTTAATCGAAAGTAGTTCATCCGTTTCCTATCACAATCCATCAATATGTTAGTGTGTCAAGATATGAAAGAGATAAGAAAATAAGAAATAGGTGATGGAATTAAGAGTAAATACATACCCATTTCGTAACTCAACATACTCCCTTGCTTAACTCTGTTTCATGTCCTCATGAAAAGTAAAAGTTCTTATGCAGTGCAGTTAAAGAGTAGGCTTGAGAGAAAGCATAAAAAATTGGTCTAAAACCATGATGTTGAGCGAGGAGCACAAAGGTGGGCCCATCCTTTCCTTCAGGAAATTCATAGTCAGCTCGATACCTTATAGGGGGATACCAAATGATGGGGCTCTGAAACTAGCATCCTAACCAATAAGGTTCTTCTCTCAAAATAAGATTGTTATAGGTTAATATACGGGCCGCATAAAGCTTTAAAATTTCTGTAATTAAATTGTTCCCTATCTTTCACACTACGAGTGGAGATCATTCATCTAAGCTTAGATATAGTCAGAGATCTTTCTTAGATGGAGAGGAAATATGATATTCATTTTTGCACAATCTCCTTATGTATGGGCCTTAAATTTTTAATCAGCCCTTCTCGTGTCATTTGACTCTTATGGCTGGAAAACATTTGTAACGGGTGCTTAGCTTCACTTCTCACCCAAAGATTCAATCCATGTTCCTATCTTTGAAATGCATTATAAGCTTTAAACCATTTGAGTTGGTTAACTGCAAACAAAATAAAATCCTGGAATTAAATATCTCCTACAAAAGGGTTAGGGTTATTTTCCACCTCATTCTCTAATATGAAATTGTACAGATAAAACTCACAAAGAAGCGTTTGGACCTTTACACCATGTTGCTTGCAAAAATTTATAAAATCTTCAATTGTTCCTAATTCAATTGGTTACCAGCTCTTATGGCTTTAATTTTCAATAACATATACCATTCTAATAAAAACAAGGCATAATTGGTGGCACAAGACCTACATTCTAGGACATCCGAGTACAGTGAGCAGATGGTGTTTTTCTGACTTATGACTCTATCTAGCTTGAGCTTGATCTTCTCCAATTTTTTCTTCCAGCTTTCTGCATCTGTCAAAAGTATCGCTCTCTATTGTATTCATTTCCCGAAGCTGTTTCTGTAGCTCTTGATATTTTTTCCAGGAAATGGTTTCTTGTTCAAGTCGTTCCAACGTCAGCCAATCTTGTGTCAATTCCTCCTGAAGATTTAGTAGAATGGGGTCATGGTGCGTCATAATGTCTTTGGCTTTTATGTCCACCTGAGTGCCTATACTATAAGAGGATATATCCTTTGTTTGTACTTCTTTATTATAGGAGGTACAAACCTTCATCGGAGTAGTTATGTCTATTAAATCTATATGTGGTCCTTCTTGAGTGATGATTGTTCGAGTAGGCATGAGCTTAGTTTGAGTTCCTGCAACCCTGCCTTCATATAATTCTGTTTGCACTACCACATTTACTATATTAGGGGTATTGTTCGGAACCTTTCCCATTGTGATTTCTTTTATTTTTCTTCAGAGCCTCTTGACTGTCTTACGAAGCTTCTGGTGTTCTTTTCTTAGCTTCATCAATTTTGTTCTAGCTCTGTAGCTTTTATGAGGATTAACTGGTCTACTAATGGTTTTGTTAATAGCTTATGTCTCTAAAGAGCCTGTGTTATAGACATTTTTGGGCACTGCAACCCCAATCATAAATGTCCATAAACTGAGGGCTCCTAAGTCCCTAAAAGTGTTGCTTCACTACCTAAAGGAACAAGGTCAGCTAATTACATCATCTCCCAGAAGTTCTCCACTAAAAACTGCTCAGAAGTGGTCAAAACTGGACCATACGGAATACTGAGTGCAGAGGGTGGGACGCATATCACCTTCCCAGTGTAAAGGGTGCAATGCATATGGGATGGCCCCTCTGTAGGGTGCGATGGGTGATAATGGACAAATGGCAGAGACAATTTGCAACGTGGAAGATCATAGAATCTTCCAGAAGCTTCCCCTCTGACACTTGCCTCTCTGTTTTCGACTAGGGTTGAGTAAGAGATCATCAATCGCCAAGTGGAATCAAGAACTATCAGAGAGAGGACACTAATCAAAACCCCAGAAGATGACTCACCCCCCTACAATCATCTATATATGGATCCCTCATCATAGAGATCCAGAGGTTGGAATCTT
>APFE030613309.1:24738-62077 GCA_000404065.3 Pinus taeda | reverse complement strand
CCAAGCTCTCCTCACTCAGTCTTTTGGTAAGTACTTGGTTCACTACCTCTGGAACCTCTTGAGCACTCTCTCTGCTCTCTTCAGGCTATCTCTTCAACTCACCTTCTTCTTCAGGACACTGCAATTGTCCTCCTTATTCAGCCTTTAGCTGAATGCCAGGTTCACTGCCATCATTTTCTCTGCAACCATAAACTTAAATCATAAATTTCAGATCAAAAAAATCATCTTACCTCTAAGATCCTGCATGATCTTGTCTTCTTTTCTACAATCCTGTTCACTTGTGTAGTTTGCATATCAGATTTTAAAAAAATCATTCATCACACATTCAAAGAAACACACTTCAGTTCTCAACTGTACTCATTCAAAAAAACAAACTTCTTCAACAAAGCATTCTAGCTCTGATACCACCTGATGCAAGCCAGGCCTGCAATACCCAGGATCTCCTCTGTTCACAGTGATTCAGATTTGTTCCAACTTTTGTAACTCTTAATGCGGAATTTGCTCTGCTGCCATCGTATCCTTCAGCCATCATTTCACTGCTTCAATGCATCCTCATCGCCTTTGCACGCTTGTCATTAATTTGCTAGGTTGCTTGTTTAAACTTCTTCATATGAATCTGGACTTAGAAATTAAAATCATTTTTCATCAAATTCCAAATAAGATCAACAGTATTTGAAATAACAGTCCTACGCCTACCCAACACAATTTGACATAATGACAGTGCTTCCCTCTGTGCGTTGTCACATTACAATTTATCAATTTGTTTAAATCAAATGCCTCATTTGATGAAAAACTACACCTTCGATTCACCCTTAAGTCAATCTATGCCAAGACTGACATCGCTCCAATAGAATTCACCAGGATTCACACTATTTAACACGCCCCTGTTCTTACCCACGTTATATGAATTCCGCAATTCATTCACAAATTAATTCATATTTTGCAGGCAGAATACCATTAACATTTAATGAGAATAGCGCTCCATCATACAATTCATAACAGAAATCAGAATCGATCCGGAATTCTCCTTAACGCACTCCTAAATTGAATCTGTAATATAAAACATCGAATCTCCATTCCATAGATCAATACATGCAATTCATTACAAACTCATGGATCAATTTCGTTTCTCTTACCCAGGATATATAGACCAATCGAACCCAGAAAGGTGAGAATACTTTCTCCCTGCCTACGTAACTATCAATTGAAGATTGAACTTAATTGATTCGGTTGACTTTATCAAACAATTTTAATAAGATTCTGTAAGATTAAACTTCTTTCGCAAAGACTAAAACGCAATTCCCTTACAACATTAATATTCCAGAATTTCAAAAGGATCGAATTTCCTTTGATTCGTTAAACACACAAGTTCAATCTCACTTAAACTCAATAATGGCATAACTGCAGAAAATCAAATATTGTATTCAAAACACACACTACTTACATAATCCTACTTTGGCCTGAATTTCGATTATTTGGCCCTTTACAATTACCAGAGGTTTCCAAATAGAAACTCCTTAACTGCTCACACTCTCACTCCTCTGCCCTTCTGATCTTCAATGCCTTTGAGGCTTGATAATTTATAAAATTTAGAATGATCTAATCTAAGTTCAATCCCTTCAACAAAATCCTAAAATCACTCAAATAAAAGCTCTAAAGCTCTACATGCAATGCATACATATGACAAAAAGCATCTTGAGGCTTTATTCCATCTTTTCCCTGTTTTAAAATAGAAAAGCCTCCTTATCACTTAATGATCCACATCCATTCCTTTTATGCCTAAAAGCTCTCCCTAGTTCCTATGTTCTCATTTATTTATTTTGAGAATATCTAAAAAATCCTAAATATTAAACTGACTTGGAACTTAGGAAACTAATTCTAAAAATGCGTGACCCCCTATGTCTACTATTTACAATAATTTCCCTTGGGCTGAATGCTCCTGCATCATTAGGTGCGCCTTCCCAGATGAAATTTAGACTCCTGCCTTTCTTCCTCATAGTATCCTGCATACTGTCTTATATAACCTTTTGTTCTTCGTTCCTGTAGTTTACAAATGAGGTGAAAGTAATGATAAAAATAATGACAGGAAAGCTTTAAATGCCAAAGATATGAAAAAACACGCCACCTTACGTGAAATGGCTCCTTGATAAACACAAAACCATATTTTATTAACAACTGGCATATAATTCATTAATTAACATTAAAACGCGTGACCAGTTCTTAGTTTATGGAAAAAGCTTTTTCTTGAATATTGAGCTAGGAAAATCTGCGAAGGAATGATTCTGCGATTTATATCGCAGTATCGCAGATCACAGCATTGCATTATCGTTGCATCGCAAGATCATTGCATCGCCTTATCGCACAATCGCAATATCGCAAGATCGTTTAATCGTTATGTGTATTTTATGTGTTTTTGCGATATGCGACATGTGATATTGCATATCGGTGATTTTGAGGTTTTCCAACGTGAGTGCTCATTGATGCATGCGATGCAATGGAGTTTCGCGTAGCAATCTCGCATTTTTTTTTTAGCTCATAAAAAGGCATCCTATCATTTTTTTTTGCGCGCGATGCGATATTTCTTAAGGAGTGACTTTACTTCCTTTATCATGAAACTTAAGCTTTTTTAGATTTTTCAAAGGTATTTTCCTAAGTTCATGATGGTAAGCTTTATCCAAAAGGAAGTATAAGCACTAATTGATTTTTTTAAAATTTTTGACTAAGGGTCCCCACTTATTTAGTATTAGCAATAACACTAAATAAAGAGGGGGGTTGTTGGTGGCCACAACAGGTTGTAATATGAATAGGATGCCCCTTGCATGCCTTGTTGGTATGGTCGAGGTCCTTGAGGCCTCCTTTGGTTAATATAACAGAGTTTTTCAGTCACCCCTTCAGTTCCCTGATACATAGATTTTAGTCCAGGAAGAAAAGGGCAATTTTCTGTGGAGTGTTTTTTCTCACAGACTAAGCAAATTTCTATAATATTTAATGGACATTCGTTCCTAGGGTGCATCTTGGTGCATCTAGGGAAGAAGACAACTAACGCTCTCTCTGCTTCCTCCTGCTTCCTCTTGATCTAGATGGTGTCCATTTGTAGAGCAAGGGTATGCAACATTTCACTCTTAAAGTCTTCCAACATGTTCCCAATTTCACTTTTTATGGATGTGTTGGAGGAGGATGAAGTGGCCAAAGCTTGACTAACCCTACCCTTCTTTCTAGCTGCCCTAGAATGATTTCTAAAAATTGTCTTGATATCATCATAGGGTAACTGATAGATGTCCCCTCCTAACAACAGGTTTAGTGTTTCTAGGAGATCTTCCTTGATCCCTCTAAGAAGGACTAGATTAAGCGATTTAGGATCAAGGGTGCACCTGACCCTTTTGTAGCTGAGTTGGAATCTTTCCTCATAATCTTCCAAATATTCATCATGTCCCAAGGTCATTCTAAAAATTTCCTCTTTGGTATCTTTAGACCTGCAATAGTCCCTATACTTATTCTTGAAGGCTTGTTGCATATGAGCCCAGGTGGTGATGTTGTCCCTAGGTAAACCCATGAACCAACACAAGGATACATCTTTGAGAGTGGATGGGAAAAATTTAAACTTCTGCTCATCAGAGGTGTAATCATAAGTTCTGCATATGATAGAAAATTCGAACAAAAATGTATTTGGGTCCTTTGAGGTCAGGTCATGGAAGTGAGGAAGGGAAGAGGGGCTTATGTTTTTCATCCTAACATCCCCATTAGATTCTGTGATGGGAAAAACACCCTCAGATCTATTCTCAGCTCCTTCTTTGTCTCCAATCCGATTTCTATTTTCAGCCATGGTGTATGTTTGTGTAATGGTCTCTTCTTCTTCCCCAATAGGCTCTTCAAAAATATCTGGTTGTTCACCTAATGGGTCCTCTAGCTCACAACCACCGAAGAAGAGGGAAGGTTGGCTATTTGATGGAGTGGGGGTATTTGAAATTTTTTTCCCTAAGTTGTCTCTACTCCTACAAGGCATGAAAGGAGTTTGTTTTTTTTTCTTTAGGTTTTTTCATAACTACTTGCAGAATGGAAAGAAAGAAAAACAAAATTGAAACCACTTGCTGAATGGAACTACTTGCAGAATTGGAAAGAAAGAAAAATATTTCAACTATTTGTTGAATGGAACTATTTGTAGAATTAGAAATAAATAAATAAATAAATAAAACATAAATCACATATACTTCGACAACTCCCCAGCAACAGTGCCAAAAAGTGATGAGCACCAGTATTGCAACAAGAATGTTGCAACTCCTAGGGCTACCAACTTTACTTCATCAACATAGGGTTCGTACAAACTTGGAGGTGACAGTGTTGTATACACAGTAGATGCAATGGTTTACTCTTGTCACTTTTCAACTAGGGCGATAGACCACTAGGGTTTTTCAAACCAGTCTTCTATTGACTAGAAGAAGTCTGACTACAAAATGGAAAAGGGAAAATTATCCTTAATGCAAAAAAAAGGAGTATTGCCTACTGTAGGAAATGAAAGACTGAATTGGAAGATGCTATAAAGTGACATGAAATAATTTAGCTACACATTTACACATTTTGCTTGCAAAAGAAACCTAGCTAAACCTTGTTTATAACATGTAATGATCTAGACTAACTGAGCATGGAATCTGATCTAAGAAGTATTATGGTTGTGGCATGCATGTGCTAATTTAGATATTGCAGGAAAAAAAAAAAAAAAAAAAAAAGGCCAAAAGCTTAGAAGATGGTAGGAAAGGTAGAATGATGTGTGGAAAAGGTGTCTGATGGGGAAATAAGGCATTGAGGAGGTGCACACTATCTAAGGCTCATTCAGATGCTTCAAGATGGTTGGATTTGCTCAATGGACATGACAACTTTGCTTACAGAACAAGAATTCAGATTTAGGGTTTGGTGGACCTTGGTAGCATGAGTGGATAGGACTTGGATGAGGCGAAAGAGATGAGGTCTCCCTACAAATTTAAAGCTCCTGCAACAACATACACTCTTTTCTTCATTTATGCACAAATTCATATATAAATGGAAAATATGAGTTGAATGGAGGAAAAAAGAGTTATGATTAGCTAATGGTGAAGTTCATGAATGGAAGTGATTTTAAACCATAGAAAACTCAAGAGATCAAAATGAAAATTTCAAATACTTCTAAGAGACTCAAAGACAGTGATCTATTCAACAAGAAACCCTAGATTATGTAGTAATCAAACAAGAAATATGTTTTTGGGCTGTGTCAATGGAACCCTCAAGTCATGATCCTATAAGGAAGATGAGGTGAAAGCCATTGTCAAAAGCTTTTCTGAAGTGTTTACTGTCACTATGATACCACTAACATAACTATCCACAAATGGAAGCAAACTAATTAATCACCCAAATACTTGTAGATTAACAAAACCAAAATCACTTCAGTAACTAACTATGAACGTAATCTAAGTATACATGTACAAAAAGAAGAACCTTTGCTGCTAGGGTTGGGCCTTAACCCAAGAGCTTTAGCCCTCTGAGTCAACTCAATGTTGGATCAAGGGAATGCTTCTCATTTTCATTAAAATATCAAAAATACATAAGAGTCATCAATCACAATGTCTTAGCTCGAATGTGCCTCTTGGCTACAACAAAAAAAGTTGAATCCTAATGAGGCTCTAGGCCTTATTATTTATACAACTGAAGCTACCAAAAACTTCCTTAAATTTAGGGAGGCTTGGCTCCTAACTCGAGTTCAACTGGTCTTCAACTATCATTGGCTTGGCTGCCAATGACCTTAATGGCTCGACTTCTTGTAACTCCCAGCTTATGAGAATTTGGTGGAGGAATATTCAAGTGAGTGAGGAGTTAAAGAGGGAGATCCAATCTCCGAAAATCCCTCTTACTTGTCTACTTCGATTCTTGCACTTTAATTAACCAAAATTTGCTCCAAAACTTGTAATTAATGTACATTAGACCACAAGACATGACATCTCATCTTTACCCTTCTCACTAAGCAAAATATAATGAAACATGTAAATAAAAGTGAGAAAAGTTGATCTTAATAAGCTGGAGAGTGGCATTAGGGTCCATATAATTTACCCATTGATGAGCCTCATCATCGATTCTCTTGCATCATACTCCCAAGGTTCAAAAGATTCATGGTCTCCTGACCATGTGTTGGTGATGTAAATCTTTCTTGGATCCTAGAGTTTTCTCTGCACTATGTCCTTCTCCTTATCACATTGTTGTTGGTCCATTGTCTTCTTCCTTCTTCTAGGTTTCCAAACTTTGTGATGTAGCTCTCCCTCATCCTGATGTACACTCACTCTGTTTTCATCAACAAGCCTATACCATTTCCCTTCCTTCCTGCAAGAGATCTCCTTTGAGATACTTTAACCATCAACTTTCTAATGTTCTCAATTTCTTGGTCTAACTTTTCTTTTGGCTTCCAACAATCCTTCATTCCTTGTTGGACTGTGTTGTTTTCCTATGCTAAATCATCCAGTTGCCAATTTTTTGGAATGGTTTCTCTCTTGGTTTGCATTTGTTATTGGAATACACCATCAATGGTGTCTCTTTTCTGCTACATATTCTCCATTGAAGCCTCATTCGTGTCTTCTCTTGTATTGTTGCAGTCCTTTTTTATCTCATTTACTCCACCATTGGTCCATGAATAGTCCAACCAATCGTCCAAAAACCCAATTCAGTTGCAATGTCCATGCTTTTTCCATTTTGCATGGATTCCTCCAATGGTTCTCGTAAATATCTATTACCCAAATTCACAAAACAAGTGTCAGTTTTAAAAGTATGAGACCTTGAGATCTCTTCTATTGCTACCAATATCCCTTCTTCATGCAGCAAAAAAATTTTCAAGATGCCTATCAATCCTTCCTTTGCCTCACCAACTTGTTCTAAATTGGTGTTCACCCTCACACATTCATCCACAACAGTCTTCGATGATTGCTCTTCTTCTTTTTGAATACTTTCCTCCTCATCATTACCATCCTCCCCAAGGATGAATCCCTCTTATGGTGCACAAGTGCACTCCATCTCTACCTTTGTCTTTAGCTAAGATTCGGTCCTTTTGAGCATCCGCTTCTCCAAGAAATCTAATTCTTCAAAAAATTTAAAATCACTTTGAACTGTCTTCATGTTTTCCATGCTCAGATCACTTATCAACCATCCTTTCTCATCTTCACTTGTGTCTTCTTCCTTGGGCATGAAACTTCCAACTGAACTCTTCTCGAGCACATCTTCGTAGAATAATTCCTTTCCTCCATCTATTACTTCCTCCTTCAAAGTTATTTCATCTTTCACATCTACACCATATTCTTATAATAATGTTACTTCATTATTATTTAAGTAAAAAATTAAGGATGATATTCCCTTAATTTCCTCTAGCATAACAATTTCATTATTAGTTTTGACCTCTTTAAAGGGGTTAAACATATGCTCACAAAACACTTATGTTTCAGTGATCTACTCAAGAAGCTTCATTTATTTATCAACCTACATAATTATATCAATTAAATATTGATCACCATCTTTCAAACATGCAAACACATAAAAATTCAAACTCAAAAATACAAATCTCCTCTTTTCCCAAGGCCTCAACTACCTGCTCTTCTTTCTGCAAGTTGTCTATAAATTCTTATTCAATTTCTCTGGCATCTTCTTCATCAAAGAACACATTTCTCCCAAACTCAGTTGCTCTAAGTTCCTCTTTTAGCCTATAATACTTGCTCTGCTTTAACTCTCTTTGAAAAGAAGGCCATATCTTCCTCATTCTCCAACCATAACATCCCCACTCTGCAAGTTGCTTCTTCAACTTATTCAAATCTGTCCTCAACTCAACTAATTCTCTCCTTTTCTCTTCTTCACTCATTTTGTTCTTTATGTCTACTGATTTGGAATTCTTTCTTCTTTCCTTATGAATTTATTTTAAACCCGGTAGATGATTGTCCATAGCCATTTTATCCTCTGTGAAATTTTCTTGTTCATAAGTGAGCTGCTAGAAGCCTTTCTCCCTATCTCTGTAACAAGCTTGTTGCTTGCTACCAAAACCGAGCTCCCCTCTTGGTTTTCTTTCTTCCTCTAGAGAGTTCTTCCCACACCCATTGTGGAATTGTCTGTAAACTTCTACCCAACCTCTTTCTCTGTTGGAAGTTGAGCTACTTCCTAGGTTCCCTGCAATAGAACCCTTCCCTCTTCTTCTAGAGTACCTCTGCTCCTCAGCTTTCAAGTTGTCTAATTTCTGCACTTCATCTGCTCATCTTTCTTCCTTTGAGAACTTTGTTATCCTAGTCTCAACAATCCCATTTGTTGCCATTGTGTTCTATCACCATTTCTTGCTTGAATTCTTGGTTGTTACCTCTTTCTTGTTCATTATACGTCTTCTGCTACAATGGTTGTATCTCCTTTCTATATGGCTATCACTCCTGCAAACGTACTTCAAACAAAAAATTACATGCGCTATATAATATCTATGCCATGATCTAATATCCAAAGTCTCCTTTTGGTCCACTTCTCCATTATTGCAACCCTCCAATATCCTTAACTTGGGACATTCTGCTACACCATCTTCTCCAAATTTCCAGTGCTTTTCTCAACACTTCCCTATGATCATTAGCTCTCTATCACAACATATTATTGTCAAAACAAAAGCCACTTACCTTATCACTCCACAGTCCAAATCTCCATTGAACTTTCACCATTGTTGTTGTAGTCTTCTAGTGCCTTTCTACTTAGAACACACTTCTTCTAGATCTGGTTCTGCTACAACACCTTGCTCCTCAGTGCCTCTATTATTATTGATTTTGCTGGGCTGAATCATTTCCTCCAAAATTTCTTGTATCCTTCACTAAGAGTTGTCAAGATAAAGATATTTCGAGCTCTGATACCACTTGATGCAAGTCTAAATTTGAGCTTTCTAATATCCACAGTGCTCAGTTATTCTTTCTAAATTAGCGCTTCCCTCATCCCTACAAAATCTATCTGTTAGGACATAAATCCCTACGATAAGAGGCTCTCGGGATGTAAAATCCCTTTATATCCAAAGTTACAGTGGGAGGAATCGATGGGATAGGCCAAATCTATGTGAGTATGGCCAAGAGTTCCTTTAAATTCTAGGTTATGTAGTAAAACCTCTACAGTCTAGCTAAATCTTAGGATCGGGCCTAAGCGACATCGTCCTTCTTTGCTTCAATCCAATTTCACTTGGCCTCTATACTCCCAATATATAATGGCTTCTCCACAATCAATGTGTAATTGATGCCAAGTATGCCCAACTCCAGGAGCCCGACGTCATATAAATGAACTTGGATGAGGCCTGTTGGGCGGTCACTCTCTTATAACACATTTCCTCTTGCACTATCTCTCTGTGTGTCTCTAGGATGACATGTCCTGGTCCTTTCCTTTCGGTCGTGTAGACTCGGGTTTTGACAAACCCTTCTGGGTTATTCCTTCTAGGTAGGGTCCACCATGCCACATAAGCTCAATACTTCCAATTCTGTTTCCCGGATCTGTCAGTTGTCATTCCCTGACGTCGTCGACTGACAAAATTTCCTCCAAATGTTAATTTTTATGAAGTGTTGGCCTTTCTTCTCTCTCTTTCCGACTCTGTAACACGCTTTCACTGCGTACTCCAATTGCGCTCCTTACTCCTACATCGTGCATGTAACATTACTGAAGTCTTCCCAGATCCCCTCTCAGTTATACTGAGCATGTAGCATAGTCCTCTGATCCTTTCACAACCCTTCACAAATGTATTGTGTGCATAACACAGTTCTCTGATCATGCAAGCAAGGTTTAAGAATGTGTGAATCCCTCTTGAGCTTTTAACTCCTGCAGTCATTAAACCGTTGGATCTGTGCATTTGAACATTAACAAAATTAAACAGTGACAGAGGCTAACACTTCAACTACACTTGAAACATAGTGTTATGCATTTATATATACATAATTAGAAAGAAACAAAGGTCGTTGGCCTGAAATACAATGATTTAGCCCTCTCTGGACTTTTGGTTTCTCTTGTCTCGTGCAAGCCTCTCGCTTGTCTCACGCTGACGCCTCTCTATTCTTCTAATTTTTACATAAAAATATTTGTACAAAGAAGACTGAAACTAATTTAGTTTCAAATCCTAAAATGTCTCGAGATCCATAATAATGTCACCTAGACCCCTCAACTTAGACCTATGAATCTTATCTTAAGATCTAACTAACTCAATATTCTCTATATCCATTCCTAAGTTATTTTTGTGAAAGAGGTCTTATTAGTTAATCCAAATTTTGTACATTTATCATATAAAAAAAAATACATAAAAATAAATATTAAAATAAAATATTAGGGAGTTAGAACTAACTCCCTTTATAAATAGCTTTGACTCTCCCAGTGAATTCTGCAGTAAAAATGGTGAGCTAATGCTCCAGCATATCCATGGAGTGAAAATGGTGAGTTAATGCCCCAGCATACCCATGGAGTGAATTTGAGACATAAAAATGGTTAGGCCAAGGAGTGGAAAAGGTAACAGTTATTCATGAATATTCTTATAAAATAATAATAAAAAAGGAAAATGTTTAGATTAGAAAAGGAAAATGTTTAGATTAGATTTTGAAACGCGACACATTAGATTTTGATTTTGATTTTGATTTTGTTTTCCTTTCTCACCATTCCGAATTTATCACATTATATTTCGAACCCTTCGATTAGATTTCCAATATATTTTAAGTTTATTGGATTTCCCATATATTTTAAGTTTATTAGATTAAGTTCGAAATATTGCAAATTAGATTTCCAATATTCAAAGTTTATTAAATTAAATTCTAAATATTTCCATTATATTTTGAAACATACAAGTTAGATTTCGAATATTCCGAAGTTTATTACATATGCATGTCCAATATTTCCAGTCTATGATGTTTATGAACACAATAACGAAGCAACCATGAACCTGGAACCATGAGTGTTTTATCTGTCCAATCTGGATCTAAATGGAATGATGTTTATGAACACTAAATAATGAAGCAACAATAAACCTGGAACCATGAGTTTTCTGCCACTGTCCAATCTAGAACCAATGGTCTCCACTTGGGCGAGATTCGTAGTCCTATTGTAGCGGATTAATACGAGAGATGGGGTTGCATAAGCCCCTCCATACACAAGTAATTCACGAACAACCGCGATCTTGAACACATAATTCCACAAAGCAATTGGAGGAGGAGCAAACCTTCTCGACTAAAAACGGCGCCGCGGGGTGTTGCCATCCATTCGTTGGAATCACAACACTACCTACGCTTTCTTTTTCATCCGCTGGGCTTTGTTTTCCCGCTTCTTCAGTAAGCAGCAACTTCTCAAGATCTCTTCCTCCTAATGGCGACACCAGGATTGGAGATAAGAAAGGAATTGGGCTCCTGCAACATAACCCCATCGATTCCAGCGATAGCCTTGTCACCTGCATTTTAGCCGGCGCCTGCTTCTGCAATCGACTAAGAGGCTGCGGCTGGGGCTGGGAGACCAAGGTTCGAACCTCGGCCGCATCATCGTTATGACTCTCCGTCGATTCAAACGACCTTTTCTCCACAAATTCAACAGCAGCAGCGCCATCATTTTGGCTTGCAGCCATTTCTCCTGACTTTTTCACAAAACCACCAGACATTGGCCTGGCAGAAGGCGCGTGTTCGAATCCCCTTGCTTATGAGAACAGAAAACCCCTTTGCTACCAGATCTGGTGGCCTAGTACTGATCAACAACTCACAGATGGGATAATAGAAATAGGGGATTATATGAATAGATAGGGATTACAGAAATAGATAGGGAACGCATTATAATTTTGGTATGAGAAATAAATAAATAGGAAGAGTGAGTGGAAGGGAGCGATCCACGTCAAGGAAAGTTCGTTCTACGACTTGTCGTGTGAGGGTGGTGTTGGCATCAGATCTCCAAAAATCCGACGCATGTGACTTAAGAGCGGTAGCGTGTGTTGACCGTACATTACACGAAGGATCGAATTTTTTTTTCTCCACTTTCCAAAAACGTATTATTGAAAACGACGATTAAAACTATGGCGATGGGCGTGTGTTGACCGTCTTACACGGCCGATCAATTTTGGAGTCATTCGTTGACAACTTTTTCCCCCGAAAACTGATTATTGGAAGCAACGAATAAAAGTATGGGTCATTGGTGCGTGTCATAGGAATCACATTCTCTTTCCTTTATTGGATTTTGGTAATCTAGTGGCATCCTACCGATGTTGACAGGTGGGCTTAGACAAGATTGGGCAGAAAGGACAATACATACATTCGGTTTTAAAACATGTACAGATGTAACTAAATTGCATTCTTTCAATTGTGTTTACGTTTATATATATATAATTTAATTATTATGATATGAATATCTTTCAATTGTGTTTATGTTTATATATATATATATTTAATTATTATGATATGAATATTTTAATCAATATTATTATCTTTTTATTATCTATAATCTAAAATTACGTTATATAATTTTATATAAATACGTTAAAGAATTAGTATTGAGTTTTTAAAATTATCAGGTTATAATTCAGGATGTTTACGATATTGATTTGATGTTGTATATTTGGTAAATTTAAAATATTGAATTTTAATGTTAATAATTTGTTTGTGAAAATTTAATTTGTATTTACCATTCGACAAATCGATCTTGAAGATTAATAATTAGGTATTAAAAATTTAAAGTTAGAATGCAACATTTTATTAGTTGTTTTTGGGCTATTTATGAATGACCTATAAGAATTTATATTTGGTTCACATGTAAAAATTTATATGTATGGACATTTTGCGATTGCGTGATTCTATCTTCTCATCTCATGGAATGGAGGAAAGGGCTCTAACTGCATGGCTGAGGTGATGGCTCTAGCGGGTCTTCTTACCTTTTGCATCTTTTGTGATATTCATTTTGTGTCAATCTATGGGGATTCTAAAATTATGGATGATCATGTTATGGGAAAATGCCGTATCAGCTGCCCTCACCTTGCAGGCTGGATGGACAGAATTATGTATTTGTGGGGTAAAGTGAAAGGATGTTCCATTCAACATATCTACAGATCCAAGAATCAGCAAGCTGACTGCTTATCTAAGGAAGGGCTGCTATCTCAAACATGTAACTAGTCTGTGAAGGTAATTTCCGCTGGGGAATGTATTTGTGGGGTAAAGTGAAAGGATGTTCCATTCAACAAATCTACAGATCCAAGAATCAGCAAGCTGACTGCTTATCTAAGGAAGGGTTGTTATCTCAAACAGGTAATTGGTCTGTGAAGGTAATTTTTGCTGGGGAATGATTCCCCATCCAGGATTTCTCCTTCCCTGGGTTTTGATTCTCTAAAAATCTCCAAGTATGTTATGTTATTTTGATCATTATGATATATATCCCTGTATAGGTATGGTGTATAAATCGTTGTTCTTTCCTGGCAATCAGTTTTATATTCCATGAATTTCATGTGTTGTTCAAGAATCCTGTATTTGGTATATGGTGTGTAAGTCCCAAAGCTGTTTCCAGGATGCATATAGTATCCACTTTTCTGCTCCAGCTTTTAAAAGCTTTTGATGTACTATCTGTCATCTTTATATTGCCTCAATATAATACAATTATGCTTTTTCGTTCTGAAACAAAAAAAAAAAAAACAAAAACAAAACTATGATTTTGAAAAACATCATAATATTAGTTGTTATATGTATTGATATTTTGTAATAAAATGACTCTCTTAACTATGACATTAAAAAGCATTATAATATTAATTATAATTTACATTTTCTTATTTTTAATATATTAAAATCAAAATTAAAATTTTTAGATTTTTATTTTATTAGGATTAATAATTAAAATATTTCATATATGAAAACTAAATAAATATGATTTAAATGATATTTATTGAAACATTATATTAATATTAAAACAAAGATATCATAAAGGGAGGATATAACACATGTGATGATTTTAGTGAGGAGATAAAAGGAAAGAAAGTCCTTTTAGCTAATTGTTTAATTATATATATATATTATATATATATATTATATTAATATATATAAATTTTTAATGTAAAATGTTATATTAATAAAAGAGACATATTTATTATTTTTATAATGTAAAAAGTAAAAAATAAAGTTAAATTTAACAATAGGGAGGGATGATACTTCCCTGTAAGTAGTTTGTGTTTTTCTAAAGTTAATTTTAGCTAATTTCTGCTAACATAAAAATAAAAAAATAGAAATCTAACAATGTTATATTAGTCTCTCCATCAAATAATAATAAAATAGAAAAAAATTATATTGGCTAGAAAAGAATGAAAATAACAAAAAAAAAAAAACCTACCATACAATTATCTCATGCATCTAGGATAAAAAAAAAAAATACAAATATAATTATTTCATGCTTTTAATAGTTCTTTTATCATATACGTCGAATTTGAATGGATCATAAATTTATCTTCAACAAAAAATTTTACCACATTAAAATTCCAAATTAGGTAAAATTTTAAACATCTTTACTCTTTGCTAAAGCCACTACCATTTCTTAAATCAAAATAAAAAGGTTAATCCAACACAAAGAATCCAAAATCTTGCTCTAAAATCTTTTAATATTTCTTTTAATTAATTATTTGTAAAATGAATCTTTAAAAGGAAAACCATTTCCTACAGATATATTAAAATCTCTATACACATAAATATTTCCACGTCAAAAGTTGTAATATTCTAAAATATTCATTTGATATAGTTTTATTATAAATTTTGTTATCATTAACTCTAATATTAATATTGAAAGATTAATATTAATATTAATATTATTATTAAATCTAATATTATATTAATGTATTATAATATTAATATTATTCAATTAATACCTTTAATTAATACGGTATTTTTTTATTATATATTATAATGATTAACTCTAGATATATATGAGAGAGAAGAAAAAGGACATTGAGTGATAGAGGTGGAGAGATAGAGGGAGGGAGAGAATGTTTATGGTTGGGGGTGAGATAGAGAGATAAAAAAGGAGAGATGAAGAGAAGGGGTGGAGAGAAGGAGAGAGGGAGGGAGATAGTGACAAAGTTGCAAGGGAGAGAGAGGAGGGGTGGGGAGGAGAGATAAAGGCAAGTGGCAGAGAAAGGGAGAGAGGGGAAGGAAGAGAATGACAACGTGAGAGAGAGAAGGAGAGAGGAAGGGAGAGAGAGAGGAAGCTAAGAAGAAAGACACAGAGAGAAAGGTGGAGAGAGTGAGAGGGAGTGGTAAGAGAGATGTAGAGAGAGGGAGAGAGGAGAGCAGGAGGAAGATAGGTAAAAGAGGGAGAGGGAGAGAAGGGGAAGAGAGAGAGTGAGGGAGAGGAAGAGGGAAGGAGAGATAGATAGATATAGAGAAAGAGTATGTATGTTTTGGGGGCGATATAGAAACAAAAAAGAGAGACATAGGGAGATAGCGATATAGATGGAAGGTGAAGAGAGGGAAGAAGGGAGAGATAGAGATATGGAGAGAGAGCATGTACGTTGGGGGGCCTTGAGATAGGGAGATAAAGAAGGAGAGATGGAGGGGGGAGAGAGAAAAAAATATTTCTTGCACTAAATGCATTGATTTCAGTGTACATGGTGATTTCTAATCCTATTTGGTTGCTTTCACTGAAGGTGATAAACTAAATTAGAGGGGGGAGGAGGAATGGAGAGAGAGAAGAAGAGGAGTGAGAGAAGGCTAAGAGAGAGAGAGAGGGAGACAAAATGATTGAGGGGGAGAGAGGAGGAGAGGGAGAAGGAGAGAGGGAGGGAGAAAGTGTCAGGGTTGGAGGAAAAAGAGAGAGAGATAGTGATGGGGAGAGAAAGGGATAGAGTAGAAGGACAAGAGAGATGAGGAGGGACAGAGGTACCAAAAGATATAGTTGGAAGGGGAGAGAGGGAGGGAAGAAGAAAGACATAGAGAGAGAGAAGTGGATAGAGAGACAGGGAATGCCAAGGGAGAGGTGGAGAGAGTGTGTGTATGTTTGTGGATGAGATAGAGAGACAAAGAAGGAGAGATGGAGGGAGATATAAATATAGATGGAGGGGGAGAGAGGGAAGAATATTTATTACACTTGTTGCATTGATTTTAACATACATGGTGATCTAATACTATTTGATTGTTTGCACTAGATTCATTGGTTTTAGTGTAGATGTTGATTTTTAATGATATTTGATTGCTTGCACTAGATGCATTGGTTTCAGTGTAGATGTCGATTTCTAATCCTATGTGCTTGCTTTCACTAGATGCATTGATTTTAGTGTATATGTTTTCTAATTCCATTTGATTGCTTGCACTAGATGCATTGATTTTAGTGTAGATGTTTATTTATAATCCTATTTGATTTCTTGCATTAGATGCATTGATTTCATTGTAGATGGTGATTTATAATCCTATTTCATTGCTTGCACTAGATGCATTGATTTCAATGTAGATGTTGATTTCTAATGATATTTGATTGCTTGCACTAGATGCATTGATTTCAGTGTAAATGTGGCTTCTAATCCTATTTGATTGTTTGCACAAGATGCATTGATTTTAGTGTAGATGTTTTCTAATTCTATTTGATTACTTGCGCTAAATGAATTGATTTCAATGTAGATGTTGATTTCTAATTATATTTGATTGTTTGCACTAGATGTATTGATTTCAGTGTAGATGTTGA
The DNA here is from genome assembly GCA_000404065.3 of Pinus taeda. NCBI lineage: Eukaryota > Viridiplantae > Streptophyta > Pinopsida > Pinales > Pinaceae > Pinus > Pinus taeda. The sequence goes on along the minus strand of APFE030613309.1, from coordinate 45,415 downwards.
TTTTTTATTATATTTGATTATTTGCACTAGATGAATTGGTTTTCATGTAGATGTTGATTTCTAACCCTATTTGATTGCTTGCATTAGATGCATTGATTTCAATGTAGATGTTGATTTCTAATTTGATGTAACTCGATGTATGATGGTACATTAATTTTAAAGTGATTGGATTAACAATGTGATTGATTTTAGTGTAAACGCAAAAAAATATTGACAATGTGAATTGATTTTTGTGAACCTATTAATATTGGAGGGCAAGATAGAAAATAAGATGTTTACTACCATAGCTCGAGTTAAATATTTGAAAGGTTTGCGATTTCAACTACACTTTTCATATAATCGATATGAAAATATGGCAAAATTAACAGGGGTGACAATAAGAATAGTAGAAGATATTTGAGATTGATCACAATGAAAACTATTTGTAATTGACTACATTCTTATTATACACATTTTTTTCCATTCAACACTATTACATTGTCACTATGCATTCAAAATTTTTATTTCATCAATTTTCATAATTAAAGTTATTAACAATATATATCATCTCCATAGATTGAGGTAACTCAGCAAATTTAAAATTAAAACTACTCTTCAAGATATATTTACTAATACCTCGAGTAACACTAATAAGAATTAATTAGTTGTCAAAAACTGTGATACCGAAAATTAAATGAAATAGATGTGCAATATCAATCCTCCTGCAAGTTGTTGAGAATATTGTCTTCTTTCTTTATGACCAACTAATTACTAATAGACAATTATATACAAATATAGAAATATAACACAAAAATTGTAACATTCACAAACATTACCATCCAAATTCAAACACATAAACACACAAACCACTCAAATCATCCAAACGTAGACACACACAAACGACTCAAAACATCTAAACACATACATACATACTTGTTGTAGTGACTACAACCACAATGCTGCCTCCCAGTAATCACTGCACAGTTTTTACCGACAATGCAGAAGAGATCCAGAATCCCTCATTCCGGCTTGAGTTGTGCTCTTCGCAATTTCAGTTTCCTATACTTCCTCCTATTCACCTGGACCCGAACACGGAAAAGAATACATCATGCTAGACTAGGAGATTTTCGGATTTGATGTTGTCTCGTCTTGAGTGAATTGCAGGAATAGGTACATTGATGGAACATGGCGAGACGATGAATGGGATGAAGAAGGAGTGCATGCTAGACGACCTGCTTGTAGCTGGATGGACACACAAAGCACATCGAGGAGTAAGCCAAAGGAGTACATGCATGGAACCATCTTGCAAAGACCAAGACCATTGTAGACCCCGCAACACCAAGCTATGCGGAGGTGAAGACAAAACATGTCCAAGAAAGCATCTATCACTTAGCAGCACAACAAATTGACATGGACACCACAGTCAGCAAGTACATGTCAACAATGTCATGTCGTGTCATGGTTATCTCGGCTGCATCCCTACCATGGGCCATACTTGTCGTAATCAAATGTAATAAAAAGTGAAATTCCAAGTGTCATTAGTGGAATGCCAACAATCATTATATAACGTAAAGAGTTATATGTAACGAAGTTAAAGAGTCATGAGGGTAGTCCAAGAGTCAAAGGGAAATGTTAAGGGTCACCCCACCCTTTGCTATATATAGAACCTCATAACTCACAGAAGGGGCTTTTCGAAGCTAAGTTTTGATAGGAATTGCTTAGAGAGGGCTTGGACAGTATAATGAAAATCCTTGACTTCTCCATAGTGCAGAGCGAGTACATCTCTTTGGAGGAGCAAGTGGTGTTGACTGTAATGTTCCCCTATTGGGGCTGGTGGTTTTCATAGTTGTATGTATGGATGGAACTTTCACCTTATATAATATAACAGAGCCAACACGTTTTCATGCATATGTTGTTATTGTAGTTGGAATATTATTGTTTCATTAACAATGTATGTTATTTAACTTACACATTCATGTATGAACTACCTTGTATATGATTGTATGAATATTTTTGGAATCGTGTTGTTGGTTTAACCCGTCACCTAGATTGTGAATTATTCTACTTCCAACCCATGATGTCATTTTTATCGTGTGTTCGTTTCAGGATACGTACTATTACAGGCTTCTAAGGGACACAATTCCTTTTCCCCTTCGCATGTTAGAACCTCCCCATGAATCTCTCTTGACTCGCTGCAAGGTCACAAACTTGCTTTTCACAAAGTTATCTTACTTACCTCTGCACACTACTGCAGTTAAGGCATTACCGTACTACCCAATGTTGGGACTCCTACTCCAAATGGTCTGAGGTCTAGTTGGGACTTCTTATCAGGGAGATCGCCTGACATGTTGGCAGTTGCAACACTGTCAACATTTTTGGCGCTAGAAAGAGGGAAAGAGGAAAAGCTAAGTCCTCAAGTTCTGTTTTGAATCTCTGCACATCTTTCATGACTTATACTATAGTTAATCCTCGACATGTATTTCTTATGGAAATTATTTTGAAGTATAGGAGGATCTCTGGAATGAATTGTTAGGTAACACATACAATGGTGAAGGCGAAGCGACCTGGCTTAGACACAGAATTGCCTTCGTAGCCTTCTGTGTAAGGCATGAAATCCACGAGGATTACATTTCCTGCTTGTCGTTCGCATTGACGCTTCGAGGGCACACACTGCAATAGTGTGTCACATTGCGCGCAACATCTATTAACTCTTTTAATCAGTTGATTGAAGAGTTGGCCCGTGCTAATTTCCATCATTATGTCAATAAAGAACTCAATTAAAAAATTCTAGAATTACGAAAATAACCCGATGAACTCGTTGAGAAATTTCACAAATGCTTTCGTAATATTGCATCTCAAATTCCTGAAGATGAAATTGATTAGAAATTTCTCAATGAAATATTTTAGTATCTTCTTCACATATCTCAGAATCCACATATCTTAGAATCATTTGAACCCCTCCCAACATACCTCGGTGTTAGAGTGTCCAAATCTAAGATGGAAAAGGTTGTTGTCACAAGTGATTATTTTTCCTCTTCTCATCAAGTAGCTCTAGCTCCGTAGTACGAGGTGGGAGAAGGTGCACACTCATTTGTTGAATTGTCACATCTTCCCACCCCACCTGCTTTGGATATATAAACAAATTTGGCTTGCAAGCCTATCGGTTGTCATGCTGTCTTGTCTTCTCAACCTCTGTCTTCTGGTTCCATTAAGCCTTCGTATTGTACTGTGTTGTGTTATCCCGTTTCGAACTCCACATCTTGTGTTCACAAGGATCAAGTTGTTGATGGAGTTGATGTTTTGCAACCAACCTGCACTGTCATTCATGATGAGTGTGTGTAGGAATTTGAAGAAACCGTACTGAAGGATGACTTCCTTCCATCTGTGCCTCATTCGCTCTATCTTGACATCTCTTGTGATTCTGCCACTTTTGATTCCCCTTGTGAAAACTCATCGCCAAATGTTTCTACTTCCGATCTTTCACAAGACACATCGGGTGTTAGTCTATCATCACATTACAGAGATGACACATCTCTCTCTGAAAATCCATTCAATCTTTCATCTGACATTTCCAGAAACGTAGAGGGTGGACATTCTTGTTTCTCGTCAACCCCTCTTCATGATTCATCAGATCATGAGGATGCCGATGAACATCTTGAATTTTCTAATCGTGGTTTTCATGATCACTTTACTCCTTCATTTGATCATGATGTTGAGTCACTCGATATTGATCTTTCCAAGCCACTGGTCTTTGATGATCTATCCACTGATGAAGCGAAAAACCCTCAAGTTGTCGAGGCACATCAGCTTGCGCTGATGGTTATGTCAGGCCCTGATCCAGATTTAAACAAGAACGCAAAAAATCACAGTTATAACCATATATACAGAGATGCAGCAGATATAATACTTCATTTCATTAATGTAAAATACTAAAATATGCTTACAAATAGAAATGGAAATAAACTAGCTCGAGCGATGGTAACTTATCTCTGAGGAGAGATGTGGTGGCTACATGCCTTTGAGCTGCATTACAATGAGGCTCAAGGGCCTTTTTATTATTAAACAATAAGAGAAAAACACTAACCCGAGGAGATGTAAAACCAAGGGTTTATGGGCCCTGTTGGGGTTAGTTGGACAACCAACTTCCCAGGGTCATGACTTGGTCATATTATCTCCGTTAGATGTGCATGATACCCTGTTGGAAAGATCTCTCCGAGCACTACGACGAAAAAGAATATTTTATCAGAAAATTGTTGGCCAGGTAAAAAAGCACAAAAAGAAGAGGTTGATAGTGTATACAGATATATGGAAGGATCTTCGGACAGGGTTTTTCGATGGGGCATGCAAACAAAGGAACTGTGGATGTGGAGCCCTATATAGTGCTTGATCCAGGAAGATACAAGTTGGATTTCGAATATTCTGACTCCATTAGATTTGATTTGAAACATTTACAAGAGATTTTAGGTTTAAATATTCCATATTTATTAAATATTTGCAATCCACATAATATCCCAATTCCAACATAGCTAAGAGATATTAGATTTGATTTGAAACACTGACATGAGATTTTAAGTTTAAATATTTGCCATCCACATAATACCCCAATTCCACACAGCTAAAAGATATAAACCCTGCAATTAATGGTAAGGTTTCTAGAACCCTGTAGCAAGGCCCAGATCCAAAATATGCAATTACCTTCCTCCAATCCCACATGGATTTAGAGTTTTGAATAAATGGTGCAATTACCACATGGATTTAAAGTTTTGAATAAATGATAAGTGAGTGCATTATAAATTATTTTTAATTATCAATAATGGTTATTAGATTAATTATTATTAAATAAATATTAAATAATATTAAATAAATGGTAAAAATTTAATTTATTGAAACTATTTTTATGTTTTATTTATTTTAAAATTAAAATGATTTAGTTATTATTAATATAAAATTATAATGGAATAACTTTTTTTTTTCAAAAATGAGAAATGTAAGATAACTAAGTGCATTGGTATGTTAAGAAGACAATGGAATTACACATGCATGTCCAATATTTCCAGTCTATGATGTTTATGAACACAATAACGAAGCAACCATAAACCTGGAACCATGAGTGTTTTTTATGAGTCCAATCTAGATCTAAATGCAATGTGATGTTTATGAACACTAAATAATGACGCAACAATAAACATGGAACCATGAGTTTTCTGCCACTGTCCAATCTAGAACCAATGGTCTCCTCTTGGGAGAGATTCGTAGTCCTATTATAGCGGACTAATACGAGAGATGGGGTGGAATAAGCCCCTCCATACACAAGTAAATCACGAACAACAGCGGTCTTGAACACATAATTCCACAAAGCAATTGGAGACGGAGCAAACCCTCTCGCCAATAAATGGCGCCGGGGGGTGTTGCCATCCATTTGTTGGAATCACAGAATTAACTACACCTTTTTCTTCTTCTTCTGGGTTTTGTTTTCCAGCTTCTTCACTAAGCAGCAACTTCTCAAGATCTCTTCCTCCTAATGGCGACACCAGGATTGGAGATAAGAAAGGAATTGGGCTCCTGCAACATAACCCCATCGATTCCAGCGATAGCCTTGTCACCTGCATTTTAGCCGGCGCCTGCTTCTGCAATCGACTAAGAGGCTGCGGCTGGGGCTGGGAGACCAAGGTTCGAACCTCGGCCGCATCATCGTTATGACTCTCCTTCGATTCAAACGACCTTTTCTCCACAAATTCAACAGCAGCAGCGCCATCACTTTGGCTTGCAGCCATTTCTCCTGACTTTTTAACAACACTACCAGAGATTTGCCTGGCAGAAGGCGCGTGTTCGAATCCCGTTGCTTATGAGAACAAAAAATCCCTTTGGGTGGCCTAGTACTGATCAACAACTCCCAGATGGGATAATAGAAATAGGGGACCATATGAATAGATAGGGATTACAGAAACAGATAGGGAATGCATAATAGTTTTGGTATGAGAAATATATAAATAAATAGGAAGAGTCAGTTGAAGAGAGCGATCCACGTCAAGGAAAGTTTGTTCTACGACTTGTCGTGAGACGGTGCTCTTGGCGAGGGTTTTGGCATCAGATCTCCAAATATCCGATGACACACGTGAGTTAAAAAAGGTGGCGTGTGTTGACCGTACATTACACGAAGGATCGATTTTTTTTTTCTCCACTTTCCAAAGATTAAAACTAAAACTACGGCGATGAGCGTGTGTTGACCGTGTTACACGACGGATCAATTTCGGAGTTGAGAACTTTTTGACCCCCAAAACTGATTATTGAAAGTATGGGTCATTGGTGCGTGTCATGGGAATCACATTCTTCTTTCCTTTATTGGATTTTGGTAATCTAGTGGCATCCTACCCATGTTGACAGGTTGGCTTACTGGTAATGTTCCAAACTTCTACAAGATAGGGCAGAAAGGACAATACGTACATTCGTTTTAAAACATGTATAGATGTAACTAAATTGCATTCTTTCAATCTTGTTTATGTTTTTATATTTATAATTTAATTATCATGATACTAATATTTTAATCGAATATTAGTATTTTTTATTTGTAATCTAAAATTATGTTATATAATTTTATATAAATACGTTAAAGAATTGGTATTGAGTTTTCAAAATTATCATGTTATAATTTATGATGTTTACGATATTGACATAACGTTATTTATTTGGGAAATTTAAAATATTGAATTTTGATGTTAATAATTTGTTTGTGAAAATACAATTCAGGTTAACAAATTGACAAGTAGATTTTGAGGATTAATAATTAGGTGTTAAAAATTTAAAATTAAAATGTACTATTTTATGAGTTTTATTGGTATAATTTATTCATGACCATGACTATGCTAAAAGCCATGACCATGGATTTATTGGGCACCATTGTTGATGAAAAAAACTATACTAGCAATTGTACTAAATGTTGCAATGAAAATGTTGTAAAAAAAACATATATGAAAAGTGATTCCTCAACATAGAAGTAGATTCGAACACCCATCTCTATTTTAGAGTAAAAGTTTGTGTATCTAGACATTCCCCATTGGTTCAACTTCCAAAATCATATCATTGTAGCATTTGATTGCCCAAAACAATGCATTGTCATCTGTAAAGGCACCATCAAAGACAAAGACATAAAAAAGACTAAGGATATCTTAACTTATTAGCATTTAAATGAAAAATTGAAAGACACCATCAAAGACAAAGACATAAACAAGGCTAGGGATATCTCAACTTATTAGCATTAAAAGAAAAATTGATAAGGTGTTGTCAGAAACAATGAAGTGTGAAAACATGGGGGAAAAGGATTGAGTTATTAACTCATATATGCATATGGATCAAGTGGCTTGTAGTGTAATGAAATTTTGTTCAAGTTGTTGAAGTTTGGATGTTAAGCAACAATATTCCAATCATTGTAATTCATCATGTAATTGAAGTTATTCCTAGTAAGAGGGTAGTTAGGTGTTTGAAAAGAGAAGATCTATTTCTAGTAAGAGGATAGTTAGGTATGTGAAACTTGCCCAATAAATAAATTATTGTGTGCATGAAACTATCTTCACCATCAAGACTACTTCAAACTCGGTCACTATTCTCTGGCGGGTATGAAAGGAGAGTATTTTTTTAATGCTTTATAGAACATAAAAACATGGTATTGTTTGTAATGTTTTATTTTTATGTTAATTATTTACATATATTATATATTCAAAAGTGTAATTATATTATTTAATAAAATTTTTCAAGAAAATTCTAAAATAAAAATGTTTCGTTAAATTTAGATAATTTATTAAACCTTCCAGATTTATACTTTTCACTTGCTTCCAATGAAAACAAGCAGTGGTAAACATTTATTCTTGGTAAGTATGAAAGGATGATATTTTTTTGATGCTTTATATAACATGAAAAGATGGTGTTGTTAGTAATGTTTAATTTTATGTTAATTATTTTACATATATCATGTACTGAAAAGTGTAATTATACTAATTTAACATTAATTTAATAAAATTTTATTTAATAAAAAAATTCAGGGAAAAAATTAAAAATAAAAATGTTTATAAAACAATTCAATAAATTCATTATGATGTTTAATATAAAAACTCTAAAAATGATATTGCAAGATAATCTTCACAACTATAACGAGTAAAGAAAATATTGTGGCAAGAAGATTCATATATCCCCTTTAGATTTATACTCTTACCAGATGGTGATAAATACCACCTTAACACTCAGTTTATGACAAATTGTCTTTATTGTGCTCTTCATCTTAAAAGTTGCATAAATACGACCTTAACACTCAGTTTATGACAAATTGTCTTTATTGTGCTCTTCATCTTAAAAGTTGCTCCTTGTATTGTGATTTTTATCTAAAAACTAAGTAGTTCACTGATAAACACTTCAATGTTACATTGAGTATCCAAATAAGTATTTGTTTAATTTATATCTATTTAACTAATTCATATAATGTTTTTCCCTCTTAAAATTTTGGTTAAAATTTTGTTAAAATTTTATAAAACAACAGATTTAAATTATTAAATTAGTATTTAGATAATTTTTAAAATGCATAATAAACCGTTAAAATTTACAATATAATAAAAAAATAATTGTCATCTGCAAAAAAAAGAAAAAAACCCAATTAAAATCAATTTACCTTATAGAGTAATTTTCTTTCCACGAATTTCTAGGGTAACATGGTTTTGGATTACTTTTATTTCCACATTTACCATTAAATATCAGTTTGCCATGTTGGGGTTTGATATCAGAAGTGATTGTTACATTAGAATTTATGGGCCCTTCAACTTTTTCATTCGAAGACTTTAGTTTTCCATGTTTTCATCTTGAAATTTAAGTTTTTAAAGTTTTTTTTCATAATGGTAATCTCACGTTTTCTTCTTTTCGCTTTCAGCGGCAGAGCACATTTTTTTAATTGCCATTGTGATTGATTCCACTCGGTTTCTTTTTTGTTTGTTTCTTTGCAGTTCCGGTCACCACCTCAAATATCGTAGGAAGCTCATGGATCATGTTGAAAACACGACTTGTGTAGTTTTTCTCAAATCCAAAGCGCGCACCAAAGTAGAATGCCACTGCAAGTAACCATACATCACTGTGAATAACTACCAAAGATAGCGAGTCCTTTTCTTACATTCCATCCCTTGCAAAGTTAATTCGCAGAGCTGGGGTGGAACTTCTTCAACTGGTAGATTAACTTCCCATGTTTCGCTTGGAAGGCCATACAGATGCAACTGTTTTTTCGAGATAGCATTGCTGATAAAATTCCTCTTCGGACTTCTTCGACACTAAGATATTTGAGCCTTGAGCAGCTTAAACAACGGATTGTTACTCCCCGAAACAACAATTATTACTCCCTGACCCATTCCAATTTATTCTTTGACTTACCATGGTCATTCCAATTGATTCTCTGACTTACCATGCAATTGCTCGTGCAGGGAATGAAATTTCCAGCCCACTAAAGCTCCCAATGCAACAATCGACGGACAAATAGATTTATTAACCCCCAACAAACCATTAGACCTGGTTCTTCTGCCTCAATCTCACACATGATACACTCCCACTGCACCGACTCAAAACCGGAGAGGCCATCGTGGGCGACATACCTATCTTCACGTAGAAATGGATGTCTGGATGAGGCTTCCAACCCATAAACAAGTCCATCTCCAGGTGTCAAACCTCGGAACCTTATTCGCAGTGGAGCTGGACAGACATTGGCCGCATCGCTTCAGAAGTAGGTCCGCATCGCTTCGGAAACAGGTCATGAGTTTGGATCCGTTGACGCACACCACACAGAGCCGGTCCATTTTGTCCATAAGAAGCCGCCAAACAAGCCATAGGCCCCATTGCCGACTACACACCATTCTCACAATTATTGTTGATGGCCATTACCCAAAGGAGAAAAACGTAGATCTCAAACTGTAGCAAGCTTTGTATGGACGCCATTAACCCTAGATGGTGCTCAGGATTATGATATTCAATGAAAGTGCCCATATCGTAACTATCACATAATGAATTGAATTGTAACTGATTAATACCACTTTTTAATTTGATGGCAGAGGTTGCTTCCATCGTCTGTCACTTGAATCAAAGGAAAAATAAAGTTATAAGAGGTATGGGAGGGGAGTTCTTTTGAGAGATGCCTTACTGCGTAATTATTAAGTTCATTAATAAATAATTTTTTTCATCAATTTTTTAAGTTTTTTTAAAGCCAACATCAAACCCCTCATATATATATATATATTCACTCAACTCTTTAAAAGTGTATTGGAGCCTTATGATACCACATTTTACAAGTTTTACATATAAATGACACTTCAAGGTATTTTACAATTGAATGTAAGACCATATAGATATAGAAAACTTCAGAATATTAATTGTAGATTATACTTTATTATTCTTAGAGCTGACCACCAATAATGATAACTAAAAACTTTGAATAGTTATTTTCTTTTACTATTAAGATATTTCACTTTTTGTAAATTAAATATATATAAAAAAACATATGATATTAAATACAAAAAAAAATTAATATGGAAATAGAAATATCACAAAGAACAGAGGAGAAAGATTATAATCTCACTAGAGTTGAGGGGATAAATGAAGTAAAGTCACCCAAGGGATATATCATCGTTGTAGTTTAACGAGAAGGAGGAATTGCCTAGAAAGTTATATAAATTTAAGTCATATTTAGAGTAAATCCAAGTTATAGTTGTTAAACTTCAAAATTTTAGGTGTCTTAGACGTTTTTGATGGTGTTGAATCCATTTCCACTATCAAAAACACGATTCAAACATTGCCTCTACAAGATTTTTTGAAATTTTTTTGCCCAAATTCCGGCCACTTTTAGCTATCCAGGGAATTCCTTCGCCTAGTAGACAACTCCGATCACATCTCTCTAATATATTTTTTTAAATCTAAAAAATAAATAACATGAAATAAAAAAATCTATAATAATAATAAAAGAAAAAGCCCACGGGGTTTTGGATTGACGGTGAATGGGTGCGTTGTTAAGGCACTCCTTGCGATAGGTCTCCGGTTCAAATCCCCCGTGGGTACTTAGATTAGTCTTAACTAGAAAAAAAAACAATGATTTTTAAAGGTCCTGGAGGCGGCGTAGTGGTAAAGTCGGCCTCGTCATGACGGACCGGTCTTGTGTTTGATCCCGAGCAAGGTCGTAGCTTGTCGTGCAAGTAGTTAGTCTAAACCGGGCCAAGCCCACTACCTTTTGGTCAATTCATTATCGAAGATGCTCTGCTCTTTGCTCCTGCGAGTGTCTCGCTCTGCTCCATACGAGCTAACCCTAACCCCTGCCTACTCCTGGCTTTCAAAGCTCAAGCCACAACGCTCCTGCTGACTTCTTTCCCATGGATGCGCCTTCGGGAGGGGCGGGATCTTCCCCCCCTCCTCTCAACGCTTCTGCCTCTGACATTTCCAGGCCTGCAGATCCTCTGTTCCCTACTGGTGTTTTCCCAGAAACTTATCAGGGATCTGAACTCGTCAATAATGAAGCTGACCTCTCAACAGCACGTGAAGCGAATGCCAAAGACAAAGGCGTGAACCAAAAGTCTCCAACGTCACAGCCAAAGGCGACCTCGGCAACATGCATTCCGAAAGCTGCAGAAAGAATCAAAGTCGATCTCCCCAGTCATCGAATCAACAGCGAAATCCAATTTATGAAGGACCATGCGCTCATAGGCAAATTCCTCGGATTTTGGCCAACTGAAAAGGCCCTGCATGGCTAGATCGCTTCAAAATGGAAGCCCAAAGGACAAGTCACTCTGCAACTTGGCCCCAAAGGCTTCTTCATGGCCATTTTCCACTGCGTGGAGGACAAAACTCGCATATTTGAAGGCGGCCCATACTTCTTTAACTCCTCAAGTCTGTACCTTCGTGACTGGAAAGCTAGGTTCAACCCAGATAAAGAAGATTTCAGTTGGGCTCCAGTATGGATACGTATGTACTCCCTTCCTTCGGAATACTGGAAAGAGGAAACGCTAACAGACATCGGCAACAGCTTGGGGGTTTTCATCAAAGTTGCTGAGGAAACCAAAACTCGAAGATATACCTCATACGCCAGGATCTGCATCCAGATGCATCTAACCAAAGCTCTTGCAGATTCGGTAAGTCTCTTTCATGATGATTTTGAATGGATTCAACCATTAGACTACGAGCATATTCCTTTTCGTTGTCGAAAATGCCATGAACATGGCCATCTCTTTCGGGATTGTCCTCTGAATACTCTGCCCAAAACCTCTGCTAATGAAACCAGCAAAGACTCTGAAGGATTCACTAAAGTCCCTAATCGCTGGCGGCATGCAAAGAAAAATCCCACGGCCCCAGAAAGCCCCAAAAAGCCTGAATCCCAGAATAGATTTATAATTCTCTCCACTCAAGATCCCTCGGAGAATCAAAGTTCAGATCCACAGGCGATCCCTTCCCCACCCTCATCCTCCCAGACTATCAAAGCTTCTCGGCCATCCTCAGCCTCCGCTCCCTCCAGCCTTCTAATTTCCTCCGACTTGGAGAAACCTGTTCCAAATACTGGCCTCAATTCTTCCACCTCGGAGAAAACAGTTCCAGAGACTGGCCATCACTCTTCTTCAATGGAGCTAGATGCTGCTCTAGCTCTTATTCTGCATGATAACACATCCATGGAAGATCAGAATACTCTTACAATAATGGACAAGGATCCAGAGAATGTTAGCCTGGAAGGTTTGGATATCCTCAAATTGGAAACAGCATGCAAGCAAAAAGAATACAACACAATACCCCCATGGCAAATCGAAAGGCTGGAAGGAGTTCTAACCAAAGTTCAGCATAATAAATGTCTAGGTATCCAAACCGGAAGCCCCTGGGATGGAAAGAAAATCCTAAAAGAAACGAAGAAAAGAGGGCGCAAAACAGATTTGCAAAGGACCATTATCATAGGAGAAATACTAATGGAATCTGGGAGATTCCCTAAGTTGACAAAGTTCTACAAACCCCAACCCCATTGTTCCTCATGAAGCTCATCTCCTGGAATGTGAGAGGGCTCAATAGCCCCTCAAAACACAGAATGTTAAAAAACTTGATCCAGCAAGAAAAACCATCTTTAGTTTTTCTTCAAGAAACGAAAAGTAACAACACTGCTATAGAAAGAATCCTTAATAAGGTCTGGTCAGGAAGCTGCTTAGTTTCAGTGGATGCCTTAGGAGCTTCCGGAGGGCTGGCAATCATGTGGAACCCGCAGGTTCTCACTCTTCAAGACTTTCATGCTACCCACTTCCTCATCAAAGCGTCCTTCCATCTCATCGGGACCAACATTCACGGGCATCTCTCAAATGTTTATTTTCCGCAAAATTTACAACAAAAATTGGAGCTTTTGGATACACTCGCAGTTCTCAATTCTAATAGGCAGTTCCCCCTCTAGATTGGTGGCGGCGATTTCAATATCATAACGACTCTGGAGGAGAAACAAGGCGGCATATCGAAGTTAGAAGGTGACAATATTGGCTTCAAAGAATTTATTCAAAGCAACCAATTAATGGATATTCAAACTTCCAATGGTGTATATACCTGGACCAATAAATGGAGGGGTACTCAGCATATTGCTTCCAGGCTAGATCGGTTCCTCATCTCGGACAATGCCATACACCTGGGAGGGGACTTTCATGCTTCCATAATGCCCCAAGGAGGATCAGATCACTGGCCCATTATGTTACAATGGTCGCGGCCAGGTACAAAATGCAATAGACCTTTTCGATTTGAAGCCTTTTGGTTCTCAAATCCCAACTTCAAAGCAGTGGTCAGTGAGGCTTGGAAATCCTCTACCCCCCCTGAAGGAGCCAAAATGTTCCAATTCCAACAGAAACTAAAAAACCTCAAACAAGTTCTCAAATTCTGGAATCGTACGCAGTTTGGCAACATTTTTGAGAATCGGAAAAAGTTGGAACAACAAATGTGCTCACTTCAACAGACTATCATCTTGGAGGGAAGGACAGAAGAGCATGTGCACCAGGAGCAAACCCTTTGGACTGAAATTGAAGCACGCAGGCAGCAAGAAGAAATCCTGTGGCGACAAAAGTCCAGAATCCGGTGGCTCAAGGAAGGGGAGAAGAATACAAAATTCTTCCATAGATCCGCCATTCAAAGAAGAATGCACAACAATATTGTTTTCATTAACAATCGTCAAGGGGAAAGATTAGAAGTGCATGAAGATATGGAAAAGGAATTCAAAGAGTACTTTTAGGAAACTCTTAGGGAACAACCAGGAAGCAGAGATCAAGCCATTAGAACCATCACGTAGCACATTCCTAAAATCATAACGGAGAACCACAACAATAAACTACTCCAATCTATTTCAATGCAGGAAGTAGAAGCCGTGATGGCCCAACTCAAGGATGGCAAGGCACCTGGTCCTGATGGTTTCACTGCCAACTTCTTTCACAAGTTCTAGGAGCTCATCAAGACAGAGGTATGGGAATTAGTGGAGGAACCAAGATCTATGCATTGGATCCTCCCCTCCCTAAATGCTACTTTCTTAGCGCTAGTTCCTAAAGGGGATGAACCAAATATGCCCGATAAATATAGGCCGATTTCATTATGCAACGTCATCTACAAACTCATCTCCAAAGTACTGGCGAACAGGCTCAAACCTCTCCTCCCTCTTCTCATCTTGCCGGAGCAGACTGGATACGTAGAAGGGCGTCAGATAATGGACGACAATATTCTTTCAAATGAAGTGATCCACTCTCTGAAGCTTCTAAAAAAGCCAGGTATGATTCTAAAGCTTGATCTCTCTAAAGCTTTTGACAAACTTAGCTAGACCTATATACATCAGATGTTATTGGCATTTGGCTTCAGTGCCACTTGGACAAGATGGATCATGAATCTCATCTCCTCTCTCTGTTTTTCGGTCCTGCTCAATGGCTCACCCTCATCGCCCTTCCGCCCATCCCGAGGTATTCGTCAGGGGGATCCCCTATCCCCCTTCCTTTTTGTCCTCATGGCAGAAGGGCTAAGTTTTCTGCTTCACTCTGTCGTATCCTCTCAAGCTCTAAAGGTCATCTCTCTCCATGGTCTTCATCCCTTATCCCACCAACAGTTTGTAGATGATACTATGCTTTTTGGCCACCCTTCATCTCAAGAGGCAAAAGCCTTCAAAGCTCTGCTCTCTCTCTTCTCTGAAGCCTCTGGTACCTCTATCAATGCCTCCAAATCCCAACTCTTCTTTTTTAATACCCCAGCCACAACTCAAAGGAACATCGCTCATATTCTAGGATTCTCTACAACAACGCTTCCCTTGAAATACCTAGGGGCTCCTTTGCTAGACTCAGCCATAAAACACGCCTCCTGGAGGACTCTTCTCGACAAATTGGATTCAAGACTCTCTTCCTGGACTTTCCGCTCTCTCAATATGGCCGACAGACTCATTTTGATCAAATCTGTTCTCCAGGCCATGCCTCTGTATCTTCTTTCTATTCTGGCAGCACCAAAATGGGTCCTTATGGCAATCCGCAATCTTCAAAGAAACTTTCTGTGGGGATCTTCTGGTCTCAATAGAAAATGGGCTCTTGTTAATTGGAGGGAGGTTTGCCATCCAAAATCAAGGGGCGGGCTCGGATTAAGGGACCCTCTCCAAAGCAACAACACAATGAGAGCCCGTATATGGTGGAATTGGATCTCTAAACCACATATACACTGGGCGCGGCTATGGCAAGCAAAATATGCTCCTGGAAGTCAATGGGACGACCTCATAAGAATCAACACTACAACCCCAGGCTCTTTGATTTGGAATGCAGCAAAGCTTCTCAGCGCCTTCATTCAAGAGCATAGCTTCTGGGAAATTCATTCAGGAACCACAACTAGGTTCTGGAAGGACTCTTGGCAACATCTCCCAAAACTAGCCTCTCTTTTCCACAAGCCAATCTGGCAGGTTTCTATGCAGCAAGCTAATCTTACCCATGTTCATCAATTCTGGCAGCAGCAAACGCCCCAAGACTTTCAACTCTGGAAACCCGCTAGCACCTGGCAGGCTAATTGGCAAGGGGAAACCTACACAGAGATCGATCAGGAGCTAAATCATAGAAGAATCAAATACTCAGATCAGCAAGACAAGCTGCGATGGGGACATATGCCAAGAGGAATGTTTACCACCAAGGAAGCATACCAGCTTCGCTATTCAACCACTCAGACAGACAAGGATCAACTCTGGGAACGGGTCTGGCAACCAGGAATATGGCCTAAGTTTTCCACCTTTCTATGGCTCTTAAGCAAGAGGCGTATCCTCACTTGGGACAATCTGCAAAAAAGGGGATTCATTGGCCCATCGAGATGTCCCAACTGCAATCTCAACTCTGAATCCATCATGCATCTCATGGAGACTTGTCCTCTAGCTATTCAGTTATGGGAGAAAACTGACCAATGCAATAGAAGATCAGGAAAACGGATGGGAGATATAACAGATACCATTAGAAAATGGACAAAGCACCCTTTCCAAAGCCCTCTTCTAAACTCTTTGTGGCACCTAATCCCCTGCTTTCTCTACTTGATACTGTGGAAGGAAAGGAACAACAAAATTTTCAACAATATCAGCAGGCCAATTGATACTCTGTGGCTTCTTCTAAAGCAAAATCTCCAAGAAACTCTAGCTATTAGACATTGGCAAGACACGGACCTGCCAGAATCACCTCAGGAACGCCTCATCATGAACGCCTGGAATCTGGACCTGTCTTTTTTGGCCCATGTTAAAGCTCGACCTCCAACCAGTTCCTCCTCTCCTCTCATTTGGTCTCCTCTTGCATCCAACTCATACAAATTGAATTTTGATGGGGCAGCCAAGGGTAATCCTGGGCCGACGGGTTTTGGGGGGGTCTTCAGGAACGAGGTGGGCGTAGCCCTGCATATCTACTATGGAACAATTGGAAAGACACCAACAACGCTGCTGAATTGGAAGGACTGTGGAAAGGGATTTGCATTGCAGATCAAAAAAACTTCTTCCCACTAGAGGTAGAGGGAGACTCCCTTACCCTAATAACAGTGGCCACTAGGATTCAAGCAGGTACCTCGGCAGCCAAGATAGCTTCCAGCTGGAGGCTACTAAGCAGATTGGAACTACTAGAGGAACGACTCCGGAACCCCCAAAGCATCACTTTCAAGCATGTAAGACGCACTGCCAACAAGGTAGCAGATAGACTGGCCAATCAAGGGGTAAACCAGCAGCTCCCATACTTCTCAGGACCTCTCGGCGACTCAGATGATGAACAACTCAAACATGAATGCACTTCTCTTGTGCAACAGGATTACTCGCTCCCGGATGCGGGTGATTGACAAGCATAGAGGTACGATGGAGGCGCGCAAGGTGGGCAAGTGGCAGCCCAACTGCACCAGGTGTAAGCATCATGGGCTGGAAATCTGGCCTCATACAAACCCATTTATGGCAGCATTAACACTGCCTTCCCTGCTTTTGGTTCTTGGCGCGATGGCGCTTAGTTTAATCCGCATAGCTGCTGTTCCAGGCGACCCTCCAAGCGATAGCTCGTCCACCTGCTTCCCGTCGGCTCTGGTGCTTGCTGAAAGTTCTTGCCTGTTGGTCTGTCTCTGCTGGGCTATATGCGCCTTCACCAGCTCCGGCCTCCTTTCAGCTCCAGTTCCTGACACACACAGCTTTTCTCGGGCTCAGTCTTCGGCTCTCTCTGTGCACACGCCCCTCAGTCATTTCTCTACCCTCCCTCCTCTGTTTATCAGTCCTCATCCCATAAAAATGCCAAGAGAAAGGTTGAGAATGGTAAGCAGGTGCGGCAGTTCACGTGGTCGAGCCACCCAACAGCACCCCTCCACCACTCTGGACCCCTCTGAGGATGCGTCGGTCTATCCAGCCACCAGAAGTGGCAGGGGCAGGGGAAGGGGGCAAGCTAAAGGCGTAGCTTATATGCATCACGCGCATCCCACAGCCCGCTTTCGAATTCCATGTTCTCTGGCAAATTCCTCCTTCATCATCTTTGTGACAATCGAAAAATGTGAGAATGCCATGGGTTCGGGAGCTGTTCAACATGGGGTTCCTGCGGAACAGAGGTTGGCAAGTCAAATTGCCACCCCGCGCCATGTCATCGGAGGCATGCCTACTATGCACACTGAAGCCAATGTTGGCCCAAGCGAGCCCGCGAAAGGAAAGCCTTCAAGCTCTGCGGTCCATTCTTCTGACTCCATGGACTCAGGTCAATTTGGGTGTCGAATTGTGGAGGAACAACCGTCAACCTTAGATGAAGATTGAACAAGTCAGCGCCTCTGGTTTTTTGGTTTTGCCTTCGAAGACGAAGCTCACCTCCTTTTCGACTTTCAGTGTTCATGCCTGTTTCAGGCTTTTGTCTATGATACAGGTCGGGGTATGTTTATGTTTCTGTTTATGTCAAAATCGGTTCTTGAAACAACAATGTTTAACTCAGTCCGGTATTGTTGTATGGGTCAGTTTTTCGAGTCTTTCTGGAATGTTCAATGTTCCTTGAAACTAATTTCTCTGATGTAAGTCTTTTTGCGGGTTCCACAGTCAGGATGTCAAGTTTTTTTTGCTCTATGCCAACTTCATGGCATGAACTCTCGAGGCAGTGGCCTCACTATAACTTTTTTGTATGAATATAGGAATAGACAAATTGAGAAAAAAATAAAAGAAAAAATCTATTTTAATATAAAAATAATATATTTATTTTGTTATTAAAATAATAATAATTTAATAAAAAATAAAGAAACAAACTAAACAAAAGGAAATATTTCACATTCCCAAACCTCTTCATAAGTGGAAAATTTTGAAAAACTATGTATTATGTTACAAATTATGTGGAAAATTTTGAAAAACTATGTGTTATGTTACGAATTACAACTACCATGTAAGTGAAAAATGACAACTTAACCCATCCTATATGTCTCGTTCTTATGCCACGTCAGTGGAGGGTCTCGGCCAGGGTTTGTGGATGTGATCTCCACAAATCCAAGGCATGTGAGTTAAAGACGGTGACGTGTGTTGACCGTACGTTACACGACGGATCGATCTGGCAGTCATTCTTTGTGGGTTTTTTTTGTTTTTTTCCAAAAACGAATCATTGAGAACGATGATTAAAACTATATGGGAAATGGGCGTGTGTTGACCACGCGTTACACGATGGACCAATTTTGAAGTCATTCACTGGGGAACTTTTTACCAAAAACTTATTACTGAAAGCAACCATTAAAAGTATGGGTTATTGGTGCTCCTCATGGGAGTGGCATTCTTATTTCCTTTAATGGAATTTGGTAATTTAGTGGCATCCTATCAATGTTGACAAGTAATGGAATTTGGTAATCTAGTGCCTCCCATCATGTTGTAGGATTGAGGGTAATGTTCCAAACTTTTACCACATTTAGCGTTAAAGACGCCATTTAAATTCTAAAACGTGTACACATTTATTTGTTACCTTAGTTTTTTATGCACCACATTCATTATTTTATTTCCTTTCTTGTGCTATTTATTCTGCCAGTGTTAATCTAAATATTAATATAATATAAATTGCAATTGCTATATCTTATTCATTATATCATAGATTTTTGCTTATATTTTTATATTTATAATTTAATTATTAAACAAATTAGATATTTCATATATGAAAATTAAATAAAAATATGAGCTATATGAGAAGAAGAAGAAGCTATATCTTATTCATTATATCATAGATTTTGAAGAAGAAGAAGAAGCAATTGCTATATCTTATTCATTATGTCATAGATTTTGCTTATATTTTTATATTTATAATTTAATTATTAAAATATGAGCTATATGAGAAGAAGAAGAAGAAGAAGGTGCTGGTGGTTAACGTCCGCTGAGACCAAACATTGGTCTATCGGACCTAAAAAAACAAATTATTTATTTTGATTTAAGATTTTATTCCTATGCTCAAAAAGCTTGGAGAGAAGCCTCCCGAGCTCACTATAATTTTTACATTGTAAAGGCTAGGAAGGTCAGTATTGTGACAAAGATTATGAAATTGAGATCTGATGTGGTTGTACGCGGGGCACTCTAAGAGGAAGTGGTTTTCATCCTCGATGTTCCTATTCTCACATAGATAGCAGATCCTTTCCATCCATGGTGTTTTAGGAATGGCCCAACGACCTGTTTCACTATAGAGCTCATGAGAATTCGTTCTAATCTTTGCTATATTAATTTTCTTCTTTGAGTAGTTAAAATAGAGAGATACTTTTGATCTTCTAGGGTGGGGTTGATGACCTTCTTATAATAACTTAATTTTCTTTTAGTCGCTACATCTTTCTCACACCAAATTTTTTCTTTGAACTTAGAAGTAACAATATCTTTAATGTTATTAATGTTTTGCAATGCATCATTCTCGTTGATCTCCCAATAGTTTATCCAAACCCTCATGTCTTTATACCACCCCCGCTTGAGCCTTAGGTGGTTTTCGCTGGAATTTAAAGCTAGCTTGGGAAGTCTATGATCTCCTATGTTATTGAGTTTGTGCTTGTACAACAGAAGCCTAATCATAGCTAGGCTCTCGATAGGGGAAAGACCTACTTCTATAAGGAGAATAGGATAGGGTGTATTACTTTTAATTTTCAGGTTATACGTTATAAATGCTTTTGTATTTGCTCAATCTTTCTCCAGGATTCTCTAGAGATGCTGCAACCCCAAACCTCACATCCATATAAGATAACAGGAGTG
>APFE030613309.1:1186-23454 GCA_000404065.3 Pinus taeda | reverse complement strand
CACATCCATATAAGATAACAGGAGTGACTAAAGTTTCAAAGAGGAACTTCTTTTTATCCCACATTACGAGGTTTGTTGAATTACAATTATTTTTCAAGACCAAAATAAAATTTCCACCCCCCATTAATCCTTTTCTCAATGCTATAGTTCCAGTTGATCTTGTGATGAATATCAATTCCTAGATACTTGTAGGAATACACTTCCTCCAAGTTATTATTGTCATGCATAAAATTAGCGTAAGTGTCCTTCTTGGATTTGATAACCATGACTTTTGTTTTGTCAGTGTTAACAGTCATACCCATGGTAGAGCAGAAATCCTTAAGAAGCCTGAGTTGCTTATCAAGATCAAATGGGCACCTTGCGAGAAGAATAATATCGTCATCATAGAGAAGAAGGGTGACGAATCCTAGCTAAGATCGTGCCAGCACATCTTGCTTCCTCTAAATAGCCTTCGAGCTTGTCGATGTAAATGCCAAATAGGGTAGGGGAGAGGGGGAAACCTTGTTTAACTCTGATATTACACTTAATATCTTTTGACCACCCCTCATTGCTCTTTAGCTTGGAAATTACATTCTCGTATAACCTTATAGCAACAGCTCTCAACTCGAAAGGAACCTTTAGCTCTTCTAATCTATTCCAAAGGTTGTATCTAGGAACCGTATCGAAAGCCTTTCTAAAGTCCACAAAACAACAAAAGAAATTGGATTTATCATTACGACATTCCTCCACAATGATCCTAAGCGTAACGAGGTGGTCTGTTGTTGAGTGATGCCTTCTGAAACCTACTTGGCCTTTAGCCCGCTTACCTTCACTTTCAAGCCATATGCTTAACTTCTTTTCCAAAATACTACCATATAACTTGGCTAACAAAGGGCTGATCATAATTGTCCAATAATTAGAGGGGTTATTTGTATCCCCACTTTTAAAAATAGGGATAATGAGGTTCTTAGTCCAAGGTTTAGGGAACCCTTGCTTGACCACTTGATTGAAAATCCTGTGAATGTGGGGGATGAGGACATGACCTCCAATTTTTAAGATTTCCACCTAGTAACCTTCAATGCCCTTAGCTTTCCCATTAGCCAGGCGATTAACCCCAAACTCAATGTCTTCTAAAGAGAAAACTTTTTTCGTTGTGAGCAAGGTTTCCAAGTTATCCATGACATTTTGAGATTCATAAAGCTTTTTAAGATAGGAATTCCAATCATGAAGAGCAATTTTATTATTTTCTTTAGTCTTCCTAGCCAAAGTTTGCCTCCAAAATTTCTTAGGAGCTACCTTAGAGAGGTGTAAGAGATTCTCCTATCTTTGACGAATGTATTGCCTCTTTTTCCTTTTAGTTAGGGCTTTGTATATTTTTATCTTATCCATTTTAAGAGATTCATCAACAGCTTCCTTAATTGCTCTCCTCGCACTTTTACAATCTTTGTCATACCATGGGTTGGTTTTGCTATTTCTTTTATTAATTGAAACTTCAATTGAGAACTTGTTAATAGAATATGAGAGGGTTGTAGTAAAATTATGATAGAGTTCTTCTATGTTGTCTATACTAGATAAAGGAAGCAAATTAGTTTTTAATTCATTTAGAAAGAGATCATTTTTATTTCTATCAACTATTAAGTTTTTTTGGCTATAAGAATTACTTTCTGTGAGATCTCTATGCATGACAACATTGAGAGTTATAAGTAAAGGCCTATGATCAGAGTCAAGCTCATGGTCGTTTAAGATGTCAAAATTTATTATTTCATTGTATAATGGGAGATCGGAAATAACATAGTCTACCACATTGCTACCAAGTCCATGGATGCAGGTCATCTTGCTGGAATTGGGCCACTTCTTTAGACTGTTGCAAATTATGAGATCTTGAGCACTACAGAGCTTGACTAGCTCCGACCCAAACAAATTTTCCTCGAGGCCTTCAGAGCTCCTTTTGTACCTACTAGCCAGAGTAGGGTCTTCGTCTAACCAAAGAGGATTAGGGTTGGAATGATGCTTAGAATAATAGCTTGGTTGCTTGAAGTTCGAGCATTAAATTCACCTATTAAAAGGATATTACCTTCATTTCTTAGGCTAGAAATATCATTCTCTAAACCATTGTAAGGGTTGTTTTTATCTAGATTCTTCTTCTTATAGAAGTTAGAATTGATGGGGGGAAATAACATATTTCTATGTAGGTCTTTTTATTATTAAAGTCACTGATCTTATCCAACTATATTGGTTGTGAGGGTCGGCTTTATAAATCCTAGCATAAGGGGATATGTTCTTCTTAATGTAACAAGCTATTCCCCCAATGCCTCTACGAAAGGATCGCTTCTTCCAGGTAGACCATAGCGTAAAGCCATCTATGTTAGGGACCTTAGATTCTTCGTGCTCCCAAGTTTCAACAAGCAAAATAATATCAACATCATTTGAGATCCAACTTAGCTTGGGGCCTTTGTTCCATGGAAAGCCCCGACAGTTCCAAGAAAGGATCCAGAGCATGTTGAATTGCTATTTATTACTATCTTTTTGGTTTCTATCCCAAATAAAGGCTTTTCTATTTCTGATTATTGTCCATTTTCCTTCCTTTCTAGCTTCTTTTACCTTTTGAACCTCCTTTCTTAATTCTTCTGATCTTCTGGAATGAGATCTTCATTTATGAATATTTTCGTTCCTTTTAGACTTGAGGTTTTACTAAGTATGTCGTACTTATGATCTGTAGAGCTCACCTTTATTCGGATTAGTCTTCCTTTATTCTCGGTTAATTTCCCCAAACTTGTTGCTTCTATGAGAGACGTTGTTTCAATTTGTAATCTATTATGTAATTCTGTCTGGGCTATGGCTAAAGTATCGTCATCTACTTCCTCTTTTAAAACGAATATTATAAGGTTCAAGGCCCTTTTGTTATGCTCGTGGTCTAATTTTATTAATTTTTTCATTTCATCTTTAATTGGTTTGATATCTTATATATCTACCACATTATTTAGGGTGAGGCGGCTATTAAATTTTTCTTCTAATTCTTTAATCATGCCTATCATTTTAAGACTCTATAAAGTATCAGTATCTCCTTGCTGGGATGTTTGGTTAGTATCTTGGTTTTGTTTTTCTATAACCTGCAACCTAGTCTCCATTGCCTCCATTTTATTCTCCAATAGTTCTATTTTATTTTCTATTTGTTTTTGGATCGTGTCTTCAAGAGATGTAAATTTATTTTCCAGCATGGCTTCTAACTCCGTTTGTAGCTTGGCTTCTCTTTCTTCTCTACGTTTCTCTAAAGTTTCTATATACTCATAAAGGCCTTGTAGAGTAACTGTGCTAAGTCTGCCTTTGGTAATCTTTGGTAGCTGTGGTGAAATATTCATACTTGAAAATATATGAGCAAATATGTATTAGAAAAGAAAAAGATAAGGAAAGTGTGCACCTGATATCAGCGAACCTGATTGCAGATCGCCCATGCCCACTGCAGCCTGCAGACCTGATTGGATCGGGAGCAATATTCTCGAGAACAATGGTCATTTTAATTTTCTGGAATACTGCGAGCTTCAGAATGTATACCGTGTATTTATGGCTACGAGCCTCAGAATATTCTCTGTCTCTACGATTATATGAATGCGAGCCTCAGAATGTATATATATATATATATATATATATATATATATATATATATTATTATATTATATCTATATTGAATAGGTGAGCCTCTGCGATTATATGATCTACCTCAGAATATGTGTTTGCCGCAGAGAGAGGCCGTAAAGATAGAGGCCGCAAAGATTTGGACTACAAACGCTGCACCCGGAAATTAAAATTTGTTTGTTGCAGAGAGAGGCCGCAGAGATTTGGACTACAAACGCTGTACCTGGAAATTAAAAGAACTGCATCCATACCCTAGTAGGCACAGATCGCATAAGTTAGAGGCCGCATAGATGATCTGAGAATACATGTATATAGAATGCGAATATATTTATTTGATTGCCGCAAAGAATGCAAATATATTTATTTGTTTGCCGTAGAGATGTATAAAAACAAAGATATCATAAAGAATAAAGAGAAGGGTTATAACATGATGAGAAGTGAGAAGATAAATGAAGGAAAGTCACTTAGGTGAATGTTCATCTTTTCCAATATTTAATTATTATTATTTTTTAAATTAAAAGAAAAGGTGAATTACATAGTGTTAAATAATAAAAAGGTTATATTAATACAAAAGGGATATATTTATTATTTTATAATAGTAAAAAAACAAAAAGTTAAATCTAACAAAGAGGGAGAGGACAAATTAAATAATTCTAGAAAATGTCATGTTTCATCTTCTTAGTATTTCTTTCACACGTAAGATAGGTGGAAATTCTAAAAGACCATCTATTATGCACCAAACTACAACTTTTAGTGAAAAATGATATTTTAACCAATTATATATATAGTTTATAGTGTAGGGACCTTCATGGGGATGAAATATTTGTTGTTGTTGTTTAGTTTACAAACCAAAATTTGTAACACCCCCCTCCTATATTTACCCAAGTAACTGGCCAACCGGGGTAAACATGTGACGACAGAGTATTATGATATGATTCAACCTCCTAGGTATCCTTAAGGAAGTGGAATCAACAGAAACCCATCAAAGATACCTTCCACATTAGCAACAACACTTCCAAAAGTCATCCCAACCACACAGGTATCATGCCCCTAGGTCCCATTGAGTTTTTAAGCTATTAAACCTTTGGACATTCCCATGCTACAGGCATGCCAACGTCAAGAGAGCTCTGAAAGCTCCCACAAGCCTGCATGCCTGTGTCTAGGGACAATTTCCAATAGTCCTGTGCCAACGTCTGTGGGATTTAAGGCACTTTTCAAGTCCAGAATTTCGTCCATTGCCTAAAACTTGTTGTAACTTCTAAAATCCATTAAACACATGATGAAAAGACTAATAAACCAAAAACTAACTCCAGGACTAGGCCTGACTATCCCCAACTAGGACTAACATTCTATTAAAAACTTGGCATCAATACAATCTACAGGTCTAGGATACCATACAGAGTATGAATGACTGAAAAATATTATGAGACACGACAAGAAGGGTCACCACCTTCTCCCTTGAACTGGTATGACATCAATTAGGTCTTGCATCCATTATCCTTTCAGTTACAAGTAAATACATGAAATAACCATGACAATAACCAATCATATAACTATGCTTAACATTAAACCATGAAAATAACAGTGAGATATCAACCATTAAATCCACATATTAATAAGTACAAAAGTAAGAGAACTTAGATTTTATTCAACATAGGTAAATCCGACCAGGTTCGGGACTTCCACGTACCACCTGACTGTAGACATGGATGAACCAAATATTTATTTCAGACAGTCACCCCAGTTCCATATTCCAAGAATGAATGTGGGATCTCATGGATAAAATAATCCAAAAAAACCAAGGGAATCCAGAGGTTAAACCACCTCCACCCTCACCAAACTGTGATCACACCAAAACCGGTGCTTTAAATGCAAAACCGAACCGAACTTGGGATACCATCTAGAATCCATCACTATCCTTGAGGAATTTTTCATCTTCTTGTCTCTCAAGCTTTACCACAATCCAATCCTAGATCACTAGGCCCTAAACTGAGACACCTCCCTCAGGATTTACAATGTATCTCGCCAAAACCAGCTAAGGGATTCCTAGGCCTTTGGGAATGAATCTTGAGACCACCTCCACCCCAAATTTTGAAATCCATATTGCAATTGCACAGCTCAAAATTGAGATCAACATCCCAACACACCATGGCATCTTAAAAAAGGCAAGGCTAATCTAAAAACCACTATCATAACCTCGTAAAACCATGTCACTGATAGCAAGAGAACCATACACCAACATGAAAATCTATGCATGTGAAAACCAACTACGAAATCACACATGCAATATGTTACCTGCAAGTATTCTTGCTGAAGCTAATTGATCATGTTCTTATTTTCTTGATTCTTGCTTTCCTTCATTTCCTTTTTCTTCCTTTTCCTTCCTTGCTCCAAAGCTAGAGTGCTCCAAGAAAACTCTAAGTGTCAAAGAGTGAGAGAGAGAGAGAGAGAGTAATGAGAGAGCTCCAAAACTGAACTGACAAAAGGTTACGCTGAACAATCCTACACTGACCAAAAACTGAGCAAAAGTTTGCCAACTGATCCTCAAAAGCCTTTTTATTAATAAGGCCTCTATTTTCTTCAATCTCCATTATTTTTCTTCATTTTTCCCTCACATGAAACCTGTGACCTTTCACCTTATTTTTCTTCTATTTTCCTTTATTTTCATAAATAAATGTTCCAAAAATGCCTTTTTGCCTTTTAATGCCTTTGGCTTTGGCTTTACCAATTTCCTTTGCCATAAACACATCCAGTGATGCCCACTAGGATATATTTTCCCAACATTCAGCTTGGAATAAGTGTCCCTTAACCGTGGTCTTATTTTTCCTTTATTAACTTTATTACATGGAATTTTCACTAGGGCTGTTCCAAAATCACCATAATAACAACTAACTATTAGATGCAAGAAATCGTGGTCGTATTTTATTAACCAATAAATAATGCAGTTTAAGTGATTATGTTGCAAATAATAAGTAAATAAAGATTTTCATTTTAAAATAATTATCCATCAACAACATCCATTATGAAAGTCACGTATTAATTAAAAACACATCAACATGAGAAGCACATAATAATCTTAAGGCCCATATATCAATAGTCCATAAATTTACAATTCAAACATCACATCCTTCACTTTTACAATCTGATAATTATATACCACAATAAGCATGTAATAGAACTTTATGGAAACACGAGGAACAATTCACCAAAGGGGTGGAGATTCAATCTTGGCTTTGTTTCTTATTGCACTTCCTTGTTGTCTACGTACACATTTGAAGGATGTTGTGCCCCGACTGAATGTTGCTGACTCACCGGTTGACCTCCCAACCTACTCCTTGGGTACTCTTCTTCCCCACATACCCCCAAGCTACCATGGGACTGTAAAGTAGAGGAATAATACTAACCAAAGAAGGAGAACACTCCTGGTTCAAGAGTTCCCTCTCAATGGCCTTCACCATACCAAACTCATTGTAGACTTCATATTCACTCACATAAGAATTATGTAATTCATCCAACAGTAGGAAAAAAACTGATCCCTTTCCCATAGCTTGCTCCTTCTTTTATAAGAGGCTTCATAGGTGACACTTGTCACTTCATGCAAAAATATTTATTTTTATTAATCTAAAAATTTGATTATTCACCCACCATGTGTCAACCTCTCCTCAAGGTTCTCCTAGATTATCACAAGTGCCAAACCAATGAGTAGGAGCCATTGAGAATGGCCCACACACTTAAAATTCCCATTAATTATTATTTTATTGGGCCAATGCATCGATACCATAGCGTTTCCCCAATTCAAATGGTGTGTTCCCTTAACACACATACACACTTATGTTACATTAAGGAGGATATGGGACCTTGTTGCCAAAAACATGTTATATGGAGAAAATAATGGAGAAAGCATCATACCACAAGAATTTTATGGGACAACACAAGCTCACAATGGAGAGTTATCTATTGAACATGTGACTAAAGGACATTTAAAATCTTATATAAAAAATATTTCATTTTGAGGTAAAACATCATATACATGGCATTTGAAGCCATCATAATGAATTTAAAGGTCAATGTTTCCCTAAGTTATTCATATATGAGAGAGCACTATGGGCTGTATTTGTACATTGAGGAAAAAGGCGATAATATAAATGGGTAATGTATGTCCGTTACACCCATGGTGAAAGCATGTTTGCACACAAAATTCCATATGGAGAAATTTGATTTCCTAGGATGATTAAAAAAAATGTGGTCACACTGTAGACCAACAAACACTCTGAATTCATGCACATGGAACATTATGCATGCTTTTCATATCACCAGGTTCTGGAACTTCCCCAACTAGGATTTGTGCATATAAAATAAATCATTAACCTATTTTTGGGTGTCAACAGTTCAAATGTTTGGACACAAGTGATTATAATGCATGGACATGTTGGTGAGAACACATAAAGGCAGTGCTAGGGCTTTAATATTTAAATCATTGTCATGGAGTAACAATGGAGATCTAAGTTTTACAAAATGAGATCAGAGCTTTGGAGGCTCATACACACTATGTGATGATGCCAAGGGGCTAGGAAATTTCTAAGAATATAATTGGTGAGAATTCTCCACAGGCTTCCTAGATGATATGTAATGGAATTTATGTCAAGATTGATGGGAGAGGTGATCCTGTAAAGAAAATTTGGGTGGGAGGGAGCTTAACAGAGGTTGTGGCCATGCTGATCTAAAAAACGACAAAATGATGTCCAAGTCACATTTCTCACTTGCGATGGCTCGAGTCACATCCCTAGTTGCAACTCCTCAAGAATAATTTATGACTTTTGATGGCTCAAGTCACATCCCTAGTTACAAATCCTCAAGAAGTATGCCTAATTTGTGATGGCTCACATTCCAATTTTCTATTCCTCAGGTCGCATTTTTGAGTTGCAAAGGCTCAAGCCACATGCTCAAGTTTCGATCACTATACATATCGCATTTTCTTTGAGGTCCCTGGAGAGATGGAATTCCATCATGATCATAATCCTCCACTAGGAATTTATAAAGGCACAAGTGGTGCATGAAATAATTCTAAATGTGTGGATTGTTTGGTGGATTGTAGAATAAACAAGTCCCAATTATCTCTTCTATTTTTTCATTATTTTAGAGTTTTTAGTCCATGAATGTGAGCAGAGGAGCAAGTTGCAATAAATGAGGCCCATTAGTAGGTATATGTATACAATGGTGGCAAGTATCTTTACAATAGTGCGATGAAGTTTTCCCATTTCAAAAGGCATAAGATAATGCCATTTAAACACTGTGAAAGGGCTAGATATGCATCCACATTGTGCCATTGCAGATCTCAATAGCATATACAGATTTTATTTATGATGAGCAAGCCATAGTGAACAATGACTCATGTAAATACAGTGTGACTTGTGCATTTGGTTGAAAAAGATGATTGGAGCTTTAGTGGAATCACTATTGTAAGATGTAACCTACACCACCGACCCAAATTGTGACTTGGTCGCAAGTTGCAATAAGAAGCACAAATCGCTATCTTATGAACCTCAAATCAACGACCTAATTGAAATTGTGACTTGTCCTAAGTCGCATTTTCATTGCGACCTATCTGTTGAGTTAAAAAATGTGATCAAAGATGAAGAGGCCTACGATGTTTGATGTTGTATGTTGAAATGAAAGGGCAGGTGTCTCTCTCTAAAGATATATTTGTTAACCAATGTCAACCTAATTTGATTTTCTAAACGAGTGGAAATATTGGTTGTGAAAGAATGCACCGTAGTTGTGTGAATTTTGCAGAGACGTGGTCATTTTTATAAACTCCAGATGGAAGGTGTCAAAACTAGGGAACTGATTGTTGATGATGTTTACAGGATTCTTAAAAAATAACAATAACAACTCTTATGGACCTACCTATGCTTGAGATGATTAGATTGTAGGTATTAACTACAGCGAGGTGTAATATTTACAACCCATGTTTGAATATCAAAACCCTTATTTCCTCCACTGGAGAATGTTTATGGTAGAAAAGGACAAGAGCTATTCAAAGACATAACCAAGAAAAAGGAATTATGGTAGTGATTTTGGAATCTATCATGAACGTTTTAAAGCCTAAAAATCCCTATAGAGCCCACATGATTTAACAACATTGTGGGACAAAAAAGGACTATACAGGGGTCCAAATTCATGTATTTATTTTAATCAATTGCTTTTGTTTTAATTTCTTTCTTTCTTTGTAAATATGTATGACCCATGCTATTTGTTTGCAAGAAGAAGATGTTGATCTATGTGGAGGAATCCAAGGTCTCTCATATAGATTGTGTAACTAAGGTCTCGATTAACGAGAAACTAGATCTATATAGCTACCTAGACATTGTGTTGACCTCAATGGTAGGTGCAATAGCAGGAAAATCGACATTCAATACAACACCATTGCAGCCATGTTCACTAGCTCATCATGACCTCACAACAACATTAGGGTTTCTGCATCCTTCTCTATTTTCCTCACAACCCCTCTTTTATTAATATGTTAACAACTATACAAATATCAATTGAGCTTGTAACAGTCACTAGACATGAGAGAGCAGTGAGGAAATTGAATATTCATGAAGGTAGGTGAAAGGTCATGTTAGGTGAAGAGTCACCTCACCTCTATAAATATGCCCTCATGCCTTAATTGTAAAGGAACTTTGGAGCTTGAGCTAGGACTAGAAATAGATAGCCAATCTGTGCTTGAAGAGCTAGAGGCACTCAGACCTTGATAGCTAGTAAAGAGGGTGGTGGTGAGGCTAAGGTTTTGGCTTTGAGAGAAATTGTGAGCAACACATGTTCCACAACTGGGATTTGATGATTTATTGGATATGTACTTGTATTTGTAGCAACATTAATGATACGTTCTCCTCTTTCAACATTGATTCCCATGCACGTTCATGTCGTTATAATGGCTATCTAGTATTTCCATTATGTTTGCATGTGTGTTTGCATGCATGTGATTTGTCTATGAACTAATTTATTTCTATTACAAGTGTGCTTGCCTATGAATATTTTCTTCCATATTCCATGCAATGGTAGTAAAATATTGTGGACTCATTTGCAGTTAACCTCTGGTACTTTCCTATTATGCATGTCTAAGATGGTTTTAACTCACTAATCTCTCTTGTGGCATGTGTCTTCTTGTTGTTGTTGTTACGTTCTTTTATCTCGTCTGGCAAGCCATCAATCTTGGGTTGACCTCATTCCTACTTTATGTGCATTTCTCCCTTACCCTCACTTTAACATCTCCTCGTTTGATAGCCAGGAGAAAAAACCAACATTATGGAAATTGGACCTACATACTATATGGGACTCCTATCCCAAATAGTGTGAGGTCTAATTGGAACTTCACACTAGGGAGACATCCTAGTTGTTGGCAACATCCAACACTGTCAACATACTACTTTTTTTGTTTCCCATACGCCATGGAAAAAACATTCTTATTGGGACAAATCCATGAATTGGCATGGGGGACCAATATACGCTTTCAGACCATGTAATCACCTCTTTAAATTAAAAAATATGTATAATCTAAATTTATTAACATATAATTTTTATGAAAGAATTAATATATGATATAAAATTAAATAAGAAAACAACTTACGTTATAATAATAATTTTTTAATACATAACATCTTCATATTAAAAAAAATTATATAATCAATTTTTTAACATATATTTTTATGAAAGAATTTAATACATGATATAGAATTAATTAGAAAACAAGTTACATTATAATAAATTTTTTTTTAATACAAACATTTTTTTTCAAAATGAATATATATATATGTATATATATATATATATATATATATATATATATATAATATATATTATATATAATATATATATATATATATATATATAATATATATATATATATTATATATTCCTGCCCAAGATTTGACCACATGACTTGTGGGGACCAAACCTGCCCACCTAAACATTGGACAACATTCTCAGGACTAATCCATTAATGCATGCCTAAATTTGAGTTTGCTAATACCCATAGTGCCCATTTATCCTCTCTAAATTGGTGCTTCCCTCAACACTACAAAATTTATCTATCGAGACATAAATCCCTACAATAAGAGGCTCTCGGGATGTAAAATCCATTTATATCCGAAGTTGAAGTGGGAGGAATCGTTGGGATAGGCCAACTCTATCCGAGTGTGGCCAAGAGTTCCTTTAAAATCCAAATTCTGTTGTAAGACCTCCATGGTCCATCTAAATCTTGGGATTGGGCCTAAGCAACACCGTCCTACTCTTCTTCAATCCCATTTCGCTTGGCCTCCATTTTCCCAATATAGAGTTACTTCTCCATAATAAATTCATAGTCAATGCCAAGTAAGTTCATCTCCAAGAGCCCATCATCATCTAAACGAATGCGGATGAGGCCCATTGGGGTAAGCCCTCCAGACGGGGTCCACTCTGCCACATTGGCCTTGTCCTTGTAGTCCAGTGCGATAATAAAACATATTTAGAAAACCCATCAGGGTAAACCCTCTAGGTAGGGTCCACTCTACCTTGTTGGATATTTAGATTTCCGTGTCCCAACGTTGAAAAACCGGCTCATATCTGTGGGCTCTTCAAATCTATTGGTCGGGTTAGGCACTGGTTGGGTGGTCTCCACCCACTCTGATCCAATCCAACAATGACACCTTGTGTAATACTTTGCAACCTTTGGGTATATCCATCTTCTGGGTTGTCGCTTCCTTATAACACATTATCTCCGACACTCTTCCTCTAGGTTTTATCTCCAGTATGACGTGTCCCAATCCTTTCCCTCCCAGTTGTGTAGACTCAAGTTTTGACATATCCTTCCAGAGTATTCCTTTTGGGTAGGGTCCACCATGCCACATAAGCCCATCACTTCCAATTCCGTTTCTCAATTTTGTTAGTTTTTGTTCCCTGGTGTCGTCAATAGTTTTTGTTCCCTGGTGTCGTCGATAGTTTTTGTTCCCTAGTGTCTTCGATTGACATAATTTCCTCCAATTGTTAATTTTGCCTAAGTGTTTGCCTTTGTTTTTCTTTCTGCTCTCTTTCTGGCTCTGTAACATGCTTTCGTTATGTACTCCAATTCTTCTCCTTCTTACTCCTTCTACATCATGCACATAACTCTACTCGAGTCCTCCCACATCCCCTCTCAGTTGTAATGTGAACGTAGCATAGTCCTGTCATCATCTCAAAACCCTTCACGGATGTACTATGTGTGTAGCATAGTTCTCTGATCCTCCAAGAAAGGTTTAAGAATGTGTGAATACCTCTTGATATTTTAAATCCTGCAGTCGTTAAAACACTGAATATGTGCATCCGAACATTAACAAGATTAAACAGTGACAAAGGCTAACACTTCAACTACACTCGAAATAGAGTGTTATGCATTTATATATACATAATTAGAAAGAAACAAAGGCCCTTTCCATGAAATACAATGATTTTTCCCTCTCTGGCCTTTTGGCCTCTCTCGACTCCGGCAAGCCTCTCGCTTGTCTCATACTCACCCCTCTAAACTCTTCTAATTTTTACATAAAAATATCTGTACAAGGATGAATGAAACTAATTTTGTTTCAGATCCTAGAATATCTCTAGATCCATAATAATCTCACCTAGACCCCTTAACTTAGGCCTATGAATATTATCTAAGATCTCACTAACTCAATATTCTCTCTGTTCCATTCCCAAGATCTCCGTTTGAGAGAGGTTCTATTACATTAATCCATATTTTGTACATTTGTCATAAAAACATAGGAAAAATACATGGAAATAAATAATAAAATGAAGCATTAGGGAACCAACTCCCTTAGTAAATAGCTTTGACCCTCCCGGTCAATTCTGTAGTAAAAATGGTGAGCCGATTGATGAGCACCAGTATTGTAGAAAGAATGTTGCAACTCCTAGGGCTACCAACTTTAATTCATCAACCTGGGGTTCGTACAAACTTGGAGGTGACAGAGTTGTATACATAGTAGATGCAATGGTCTACGCTTGTCACTTTTCAATTGGGGCGATAGACCACTAGGGTTTTTCAAACCAGTCTTCTATTGACTAAAAGGAGTTTTACTACCAAATGGAAAATGGAAAATTATCCTTAATGAAAAAAAAAGGTGCTTCCTACTCTATGAATGAAAGACTGAATTGGAAGATGCTATAAAGTGACATGAAATCATCTAGCTACACATTTATACATTTTACTTGCAAAAGAAAACTAGCTTAACCTTGTTTATATCATGTAATGGTCTAGCCTAACTAAGCATGGAATCTGATCTAAGAAGTATTATGATTGATGCATGCATGTGCTAATTTAGAAATTGCAAAAAAAAAAACTCTTTTTTGATGTTTAGTTTTATGAATGCAAATGCTATTTTTCACTTGTTCTTTGGCAGGGGACACAGGTGTGGAGGGAAAGGTATGGACTAGTCTCAAGGGTATGGAGGCCAAGTGGAGGCCTGATATAAGCTCATATGACAATTTTTGCTAAATTTGGGCTTAAAATAGGTTGCTATAGGGTTTCCTGTAGTATTACAAGATGTCTTAGTTCTACGACAGGATGCCCCGTTTTACTACAGGAAACAGGTTGAAAGCTTAGAAGATGGTAGTAAATGTAGAATGAAGTGTGGAAAAGGTGTGTGATGGGGAAATAAGGCATTGAGGATGTGTGCATTATCCAAGGCTTAGTCAGATGCTTCAAGGTGGTTGGATTTTCTCAATGGAAATGACAACTTTCCTTAGAGAACAAGAATCTAGATTTAGGGTTTGGTGGACCTTGGCAGCATGGGTGGATAGGACTTGGATGAGGCGAATGAGATGAGTTCTCCCTGCAAATTTGAAGCTCCTGCAACAGCATACACTATTTTCTTCATTTATGCACAAATTCATCTATACATGGAAGAGTTGAATGGAGGAAAACAGAGTTATGATTAGCTAATGGCTAAGTTCATGAATGGAAGTGCTTTTAAACCATAGCAAACTCAAGAGATCAAAATGAGAATTGCAAATAATTCTAAGTGACTCAAAGAAAATGATCTATTCAACAAGAAACCCTAGATTATGTAGTAATCAAACAAGAAAGATGTTTTTGGGATGTGTGAATGGAACCCTCAAGTCCACAAATGGAAGCAAACTAATTAATCACCCAAATACTTGCAGACTAACAAAACCAAAATCACTTCAGCAACTAACTATAAATGTAATCTAAACATACATTTACAAAAAGAGGAACCTATGTTGCTAGGGTTGGGCCCTAACCCAAGAGCTTCAACCCTGTGAGTCAACTTAGTGTTGGATCAAGGGAATGCTTCTCATTTTCATCAAAATATAAAAAATACACAAGAGTCATCAATAACAATGTCTTAGCTCGAAAGTGCCTCTTGTGTGTTTGGGTTTTCTTAGCTGTGTGAACACCCATCGCACTCACACGCAATGTTGTAAGCACTGTCGCACAAGTGTCATCACGATTGTCTGAAGGTCTATCCCAAGTGTCACACTTGTCACTTTCACCATTAGACAATCCCACTGAGGGTCGTACTCTACTATGTTGTCCTGGTGGCTAGTGTTATCGTGTTTTCAAAGTATGTTAAGTGTGTGATTACAATGTCGAGTCATCACAAGTTCACTTGCCTCTCACACTTAGCCAGTTTCCTAAAAATCTCACGACGGAAGAAGTTCACTTCTCTAGACCCTGATTGAGTTGTCCAACACAGTCTCAGCCCTCAGTGGTGATGCTCTTATGTCTAGAACTGCACGGTTCTTGAGGTTGTCCCCCAAGCCAACTGCACTGTGCAAACCCAGAAGTGAGCAGCCTATCTTCCTCCCAGAATTGCACAAAAATTTCCTCCACAACCTAAATAAACTGTGCATTTCTCAAACATAGTCATCAAGCCTCCCTTTGGACTACTGGAAACCTGCTGCACTTCCTCCAAAAACTGCGCATAAATTATCTACAAGGCCTCTGTTGCCTTGCTCTGCGTTGTCTCTGGAAATTTCGCAGTCCTGTCTCGCATGTCCCTTACTGGCTTTCTCTGCACTGCTCCAGGAAACTACGCATAACTCCCAACTGGTCTCTTGAGTGGCCTGCCTTATCTTCCCCTTGAAAAATCCGTAGCAATGCCCAACATCCATGCTCTGTCTTCCCTGTGGAAACTGCAAAGAATTAACTAGCAGTCCCTCTGCAGCCTGACCTGTCTTCCCCTTGAAAACTGCGCAGCAGCTCCCTCTGTAGCCCTGCTCTGTCCTCCCTTTGGAAACTATGCAGAACTGCCCAACAGCCCCTCTAAAACCCCTCTTTGTCCTCCCTTAGGAAATTGCGCAGAAACTATTCCCGTGAGGATCCCATCTTGCAACTGACACTAGTGACTTTCACTGCACAATTCTGCCTCCCAGTAATCACTGCACAGTTTTTACCGACAATGCAAACGAGCTCCAGAATCCCTCATCCCGACTTGAGTTGTGCTCTTTGCAATTTCAGTTTCCTATACTCCCTGTTATTCACCTGGACCTGAACACGGAAAAGAATGCATCATGCTAGACTAGAAGATTTTTGGATTTGATGTTGTCCCGTCATGAGTGAATTGTAGGAATAGGTACATTGATGGAACATGGCGAGACGATGAACGGGATGAAAAAGGAGTGTATGCTAGATGACCTGCTTGCAGCTGGATGGACACACAAAGCACATCAAGGAGTAAGCGAAAGGAGTACATGCATGGAACCATCTTGCAAAGACCAAGATCATTGGAGACCCCACAACACCAAGCTATGTGGAGGTAAAGACAAAGCACGTCCAAGAACACATCTATCACTTAGCAGCACAAAAAATTAACATGGACACCACAGTCAGCAAGTACATGTCAATAGTGTCATGTCGTGTCATGGGTTATCTTGGCCACATCCCTACCATGGGCCATACTTGTTGTAATCAAATGTAATGAAAAGTGAAATTCCAAATGTCATTAATGGAATGCCAACAATCATTATATAACGTAAAGAGTTATATGTAACGAAGTTGAAGAGTTATGAGCATAGTCTAAGAGTCAAAGGGAAATGTTAAGGGTCATCCCACCCTTTGCTATATATAGAACCTCATAACTCATAGAAGGGGCTTTTGGGAGCCAAGTTTTTTATAGGAACTGCTTAGAGAGGGCTTGGACAGTATTATGACAAGCCTTGACTTCTCCATAGTGCAGAGCGAGTACATCTCTTTGGAGGAGCAGGTGGTGTTGACTGTAACGTTCCCCTATTGGGGCTAGTGGTTTTCATGGTTGTATGTATGGATGGAACTTTCACCTTATATAATATAACAGAGCCAAAATGTTTTCATGCATATGTTGTTATTGTAGTTGGACTATTATTGTTTCAATAACAATGTATGTTATTTAACTTACACATTCATGTATGAACTACCTTGTATATGATTGTATGAATCTTTTTGGAATCATGTTGTTGGTTTAACCCGTCACCCTGGATTGTGGATTATTCTACTTCCAACCCATGATGTCATTTTTATTGTGTTCCTTTCAGGATACGTATTATTACAGGCTTCTAAGGGACACACTTCCTTTTCCCCTTCGCATGTTAGAACCTCCCCATGAATCTCTCTTGACTTGCTGCAAGGTCACACACTTGCTTCTGACAAAGTTATCTTACTTACCTCTGCGCACTACCACAATTAAGGCATTACCGTACTACGCGATGTTGGGACTCCTACTCCAAATGGTCTGAGGTCTAGTTGGGACTTCTTATCGGGGAGATCGCCTGAAATGTTGGCAGTTGCAACACTGTTAACATTTTTGGTGCTAGAAGGAGGGCAAGAGGAAAAGTTAAGTCCTCAAATTCTATTTTGAATCTCTGCACATCTTTCATGACTTATACTATAGTTAATCCTCGACATGTATTTCTTATGGAAATTATTTTGAAGTATCAGAGGATCTCTAGAATTACTTGTTACGTAACACATACGATGGTGAAGGCGGAACAGCCTGCCTTAGACATAGAACTACCTTCGTAGCCTTCTGTGTAAGGCATGAAATCCACGAGGATTACATTTCGTGCTCATTGTTCGCATTCACGCTTCGAGGGCACACACTGCAATGGTGTGTCACATTGCACGCAACATCTATTAACTCTTTTAATCAGTTGATTGAAGAGTTGGCCAGTGCTAATTTCCATCATTATGTCAGTAAAGAACTCAATTAAAAAAATCTAGAATTACGGAAATAACCTGATGAATTCGTTGGGAAATTTCACAAACGCTTTCGTAATATTGCATTTCAAATTCCTAAAGATGAAATTGATTAGAAATTTCTCAATAAAAGATTTCGGTATCTTCTTCACATATCTCAGAATCCGAATATCTTAGAATCATTTGAACCCCTCCCAACATACCTCGGTGTTAGAGCTTCCAAATCTGAGATGGAAAAGGTTACTGTCACAAGTGATTATTTGTCCTCTTCTCATCAAGCAGCTCTAGCTCCGCAGTGCGAGGTGGGAGAAGGTGCACACTCATCTGTTGAATTGTCACATCTTCCCACCCCACCTGCTCTGGATATATAAACAGATTTAGCTTGCAAGCCTATTGGTTGTCATGCTGTCTTGTCTTCTCAACCTCTGTCTTCTGGTTCCAATAATCCTTCGTATTGTACTGTGTTGTGTTATCCCATTCTGGACTCCACATCTTGTGTTCACAAGGATCAAGTTGTCGATGGAGTTGATGTTTTGCAACCAACCTGCACTGTGATTCATGATGAGTGTGTGCAAGAATCTGAAGAAATCGCAGTGAAGGATGACTTCCTTCCATCCGTGCCTCATTCGCTCTATCCTGACATCTCTTGTGATTCTGCCACTTTTGATTCTCCTTGTGAAAACTCATCGCCAAATGTTTCTACTTCCGATCATTCACAAGACACACCGAGTGTTATTCTGTAATCACATTACAGAGAGGACACATCTCTCTCTGAAAATCCATTCAATCTTTCATCTGTCATTTCCAGAAACGTAGAGGGTGAACATTCTTGTTTCTCATCAACCCCTCTTCATGATTCATCAGATCATGAGGATGCCGATGAACATCTCGAATTTTCTAATCGTGGTTTTCATGATCACTTTACTCCTTCATTTGATCACAATGTTGATTCACTCGCTGTTGATCTTTCCAAGCCACTGGTTTTTGATGATCTACCCACTGATGAATCAGAAACCCTTCAAACTATCAAGGCACATCAGCTCGTGTTGATGGTTATGTCAGACCCTGATCCGAATTTAAACAGGAACGCAAAAAATGACAGATATAACCATATATACATAGATGCAACATAAATAATAATTCATTTCATTAATGTAAAATACTGAAATATGCTTACAAACAGAAATGGAAATAAGCTAGCTCGAGCGATGGTAGCTTATCTCTGAGGAGAGATGTGGTGGCTACATGCCTCTGAGCTGCGTTACAATGAGGCTCAAGGGCCTTTTTATTATTAAACAATAAGAGAAAAACACTAACCCGAGGACATGTAACACCAAGGGTTTATGGGCCCCGTTGGGGTTAGTTGGACAACCAACTTCCCAGGGTCATGACTTGGTCATATTATCTCCGTTAGACGTGCATGATACCCCATTGGAAAGATCTCTCCAAGGACTCTCCAAGGACTACGACGAAAAATACTATTTTATCAGAAAATTGTTGGCCAGGTAAAAAAGCACAAAAAGAAGAGGTTGATAGTGTATACAGATATATGGAAGGATCTTTGGACAGTGTTTTTCAATGGGGCATGCAAACAAAGGAACTGTGGATGTGGAGCCCTTATAGTGCTTGATCCAGGAAGATATTATCACTTTTGGTGAGAAGGAGGAAGAGGCACTAAGGGCCGAAATAATAACATTTTGGGGGATTCTGTCATGTTCTAGATGGGTGGGGTTGGAGACTATGCACATCTATGGAGATGAAAAAGGCATAATAGAATATGTAAAGGGGCACTCTCTATTTAGCCTTCCCATGATCTCCTACCAAAGACGGGCATCGAAAAGGAGCCTGTGAAGTTACCTTTTGCTGCTTATGTTCACGACACTATGTCGAATGTTGGGAGTATTAACTTCTCCTAATATGGAAATACTTTTTGTTTTTTGTAGAAGTTTTGCATGGATAAATATAATTAACTATCATGTAACACAGTTAGAAAAATAAAGACTATGGACTATTGGAAAATCTTTCCAAAAGAAAGTTATAGTATTTTGTTTTGAGAAGTTCACAGGATGAAATCCTAAAGTAAAATCTACGATCCTAATAGAGGAACAAAGAAAATCAAGCTTTAAAAGCATGAGGAGATATACCCATGATATATGTACTCTCTTTTTATTTTAATGAAAAGTCTATGTTTTTTTCTTCTAAAAAAAAAGATGCATCCTACACCACCGACCCAAATTGTGACTTGGTCTCAAGTTGCAATAAGAAGTGCAAATCAATATCTTATGAACTTCAAATCAACGACTTGATTGGAATTACGACTTGTCCTAAGTCACATTTTCAATGTGACCTATGTGTTGAGTTAAAAAATGTGATCGGCGATGAAGAGGCCTGTTGGTACCATTCCATTACCATCTTTTTCTTCTAAAAACATCATCATTTGTCTATCTTTTTCCTCCATAGACCCCTTTATATCCATCGAAATTGATTAGTTAATAGCATTATAGTTATTAGTTTGCATTACAGTTAATTTATGCATTTTTATGTTAGAAATTAGGAATTTTCAACAAAAAGATTACAGGAAGTCATAACATCCTGTAAATGGTTTATCATCTGACACGTGGCATGACAGGCAAGCCAAAGCAATGGATAGGAACAGGACCTGGAATGTACATGCATGGAGAAAAATTGATTTTACAGCAAATCAAAAGCTCCTGGTTATGCGGTCAGCACTGGTCAAACCCCAGCCTTTTGGTTACAAAGGCAGTAAAAGCCATGGTTTCCCAAACCGGTTTCGTTTTGTTTTTTTTTTAATCGGTTTAGACTAGAAATGACCAAAAATCACTCCATTGTAAAAGCAGAAACATCTTCTTAATGAATGTACATTCGATTCAGATAGGGAGGCAGATAAAGACTGCGTATTATTTTGTTTTCAAAGATGGTTACGATTATTATCTCTGTGTATCGTTTGAGAACCGAACTCTTGTATGTGATTGCAACCTTCAACACTTGAATATAGTTATGGTTTTACCCCAGCAGTGTCTATGTGTTAATACTCTCATTGCTTGAGTTTACTTCAGTGTACCATTGAAATGTGGACGGGCCCTGCGTGGATTGGTATACTGTTAATTTCGTTTCCTTAGTAGTTTTTGAATTTGAATAGAATGCATAATGTTTAGTGTTATTTCCATGTTTATGATTTTGTCGATTTGATTGTAAATACTCACAAATGGTATTTGTGGTGATATCTTGAAGATTTTATCGTTAGATCATTGAACCATATCTTGTAAGAGATTTGATCCATCGTTATATTTTAAAGCATCTCCATAGACTCTGTTTTTATGCATTTAAAATTCAGTGTGCTTTTGATTTTTCATGAATGCTTCAGTGTTAACTAGACAGAGCTTTTGTGCATAGCATCCTTGTAAGGGGATTAAAATCTCAGTCTAGCCATACACTATATCCTTAGGACAGTTAGATAACTTAGGTGATATGAGTGTTAAAGTGAGAGGAAACATATCTTAACCTTCTGTAAAGAAGTACTGTAGCCTATCACAATAAACGCTTAGTTAGGAATCCTTTATGTCTATAGACTTTAGACACATGCCTCAAAGTTTACTTACCCTGGTTAATAATAAATCTAGTCTAATCTAGCACCCTAGATTGGCCACTACATTTTGGCGCCGTTGCCGGGGAGGCGTAGTTAGAGGATTTCAAAAAAAATCAAAATATAAAAAAAAAAAAATTAAATCAACAAAAACAAACAAAAACACAACATAGATTTGATTGTCACTTTAGAAATCATGTTTTCTTATGCCTAGATCTAGAGATAATAGAGATAGATTCACAAAAACTCCCCATCCAAAAACTAACCTATCACCAGGAGCAGACCCTTTGGGACAAACTGAACACACAACAACAACTGAGGAAACCACCATACAACCATACAAAAATTAGAGGATAAACATAAATCAGGCCAAAGACTTACACTTATTGAGAGACAAATCCTATTGGCACACGAATCTCAGAAGAAACATCTTCCTGAATCTTCTACAAAGAGAGAAAGTAGAAAAATAACTCAACAATCTCTAGAACAACTCTTTGGAATGAGTGATACTGAACAAGCAATCAAATCACCAAAGGAATCTATAAAAATGGCTGAGGAAGGAGGAGGGTCAGCAAGAAGACCCACTCCTGAACAACAACACGATCATGGAGAGGAGGAAGAATCAACCTTTAAATTTCCTATCCACGAACCAGAAGACAATCATGATGAGGAAATAAAAATGAAAAACATACCTCCTTTTGTGTTACCAAACTTTTATGGAATGGCTTCAAAAGACCCAGATTCATTCTTGTTTGAGTTTGAAATTGTATGTCGAACATATGGTTACACAGATGATGCCCATAGGCTTAGACTCTTCCCAGCAACATTAAAGGCATCAGCACTAAG